>JASSUY010038170.1:0-12546 GCA_032466535.1 Forpus xanthops | reverse complement strand
CCTCAGCACCCTCACAGGGAAGAGCTTCTGCCTAAGAGCTCATCTCAGTCTCCCCTCTGGCAGTTAAAGCCATTCCTTTGTCCTGTCCCTACATCCCTTGTTACTTACTCTTTTCCTGCACAGCTTACAGACTGCCTGATTCCGTTATCTTAATGCCAAAAAAGAAAGAGCAAACACATGTGTCCGTTTTTCCCTCTGTGGAGGGAAGGGACAAAACACATGGTATGAAGTTTGTAGTGCTCTGTACTAAGCACTCCAGTTAAGTAGTTCAGTCTTTCACAGTTACACTTCAGACCAGTTCAGTGCAAGCAATCAAGACTTGAGTAAAGCCTGGTCCCATGGTCCCAGAGCGGAACAGGAATTTGGCTCTGTTCTGTGATATGGCACTTGGAGCTGTGCCTCAGCCTATCCAGAAGTACATTGACACCAGTGCAGAGCAAGGTCTTTGCAGGCAAAAGAGAAGGAAGCTGCTGTGGAAGAATACCCGTAAGTACAAGGCCACACAAAGAGGTGGTGGTAATGGCTCATATTGTAAGTGGAACAGGGTATGGCTCTGTCTTGCTGTCCATAAACTGTGAGCATGGGAATGATGATGGCCCAGTGCATTTCTCCAGCTGCCGATCATTTTGAGACCATGAAGTAGAGAAGCCTCAGTTATTCAACTTTGTTTCAAAGATTATTACTGAGAATTGAGACACACTTACTTAAAACTGTTATTCTATCCACCGAAGTGACATGTTCATGTCAGCTTTCCTTTGTGAGCATCGTTTTCCACACTGACCTTCTCTCCTACTGAATATCTGCGACTAAGAGCTGAAAAGTTGAGATCCTCAGAGACTGAGAGTGGAGCCATGAACATTCAGTGCCTCTACAAAGCAGTGCTGGGGCTTAGTTCTCAGCTGGCTCACAGGGAAGAATACCTTTATGTGAGGATCAGAGTGTTAGACAGGAGGCTAGGCCTTTAGAAACCTTGGGATAACAGTCCTGTGGTTAAACCAACACTTCCGATCTGGGTGTACTCAGTCAGTTCTGCCAAGGAAACTATTCAAAGTACTGAAAGGGACTCACAGGTTAACCCTTGAGGAGCTACAAGCACACCCATTGCACCAAGGAACCCTGCCAGGTCAGCCACAAAGGGCATGGCTGCACAGCCAGGATTACAAAAGGGTACTAAAGGTTTATGCTACTAAGTCCAAGTAGGGTAAACTTGTTATACCAGCTTGTGTGTTCCAGGAAAACTGCTGCCACTAGGGGAAAACACACATGGACTTCAACCAGCAGCCTCTGCCACAGAGGTGTCAGCTCCATGGAGCTGACTGATGGAAGCAGGCAAGCAGTCTTTAGTGAGTGGGGAGTTTTATTGGCACCCACTCAAGCCCAGCTTCAGTTTTTAGTCATATCCTCTGTCCAGTTTAACTTCTGTGCATGCTCTGATTGAAGCACCAACTCAGTCCCTTTCTAATGGAAAATGTTCTTTCCATACTGTTTTTTTCCAGCCTAGAAATAGTTAAGAGACACTTTTTATGAGGTTGCCATTACCGCCTGAAGTGCTACTTTGGCTTTTGGAGAGCCCAGTTCCATTGTCAGCTAAGCAAACACTTTGCTTCCTCAGAATAGTGGAGAAAGGCTCAGGCAGAGCTCTGTTGTAGCATACACCATTTTCTCCCATGGCACTTAAAGCTGAACACCTTCTGCAGGAAAAAAGGGGACAAACCTCTGACTTAATTTCTAGTTCCAACTGAAACAGGAGCAAAAGCACATGGAAGTGTGCAATAGGATGGAAGAATTGATGCATCTGATATGATTTGGACAAGTAAAAGCTCAATGCTGCTATCTATTTCTTGAGGCATCGCGTTGTAATATCATTCAGTATCATAAAGCCAACAAGTCACTTCAGCTCTCAGGCATTTATAACCACATTTTTAATTCCTACTTGGTAATACTTACAAAACATCAGCTGTTACTACAAGCCTGCTCCTTTAGATTGACTAATAACCAAGCTGTTACCCATTAGCCATATAGATACTCCTCTGTTGACAAGTAACAGCATGCGGGAGAGGAGCACTTGGCATCCATGCCCTGACTTCTGCTTTGCACAAACAGCTTTGCATGAGTTGAGCATTGCTCAAATGAAAGGCTATGACAGGACAGATCTTGGAACTTGCTCTAGATCTGCTTACGCTCCAAGCTTTAACTTCTCTTGGAAAACCAAAGTAGGAATTCTTCAACGTTTCCTGCCCCAGGCTCTTTCACACACATCATAACTGTGCTTTCGAAAGGGAACATTTCATAGCTTCCTTATCAGAGGAAATAAGCATCGCTGCTGTTCTGCATGCTTCTACGGTCCTGCTCCGTAGCTGAGAGCAAGCAACAGTAGAATCATAGAATAGTCAGAGTTGGAAAGGACCTTAAGATCATTCAGTTCCACCCCCCTTGCCATGGGCAGGGACACCTCCCACTAAACCATGTCACCCAAGGCTATGTCCAACCCGGCCTTGAACACCACCAGCGATGGAGCATTCCCTGAGCTGTGTCTTCCCTGCAGAAGCCAGGCAAAGTTTGGATTTATATTAAATGACTTCCTGGTTTCATTAAAACCCAAATGAATCTTAGTTTTCTTGTGTCACACCAGGTAAGAAACACTCAATTCTTACAGGCAGAGCAGTCATGCTGCCAGATTTAAGCTTTTCTTAATCTTCTCAGGGAATGATTTACAGTGAGGAACCACTTGAACTCTCCTGAAACAGCCATTTCCTTGGGTGGTAGCAGCCCAATTCTGTAAGAAGTATCAGTATAAAGACAAATGTATTTGATGGAGGCTCCTGCTGATGCCAACATGAGACACCAGCAAGGCTGAGGGTAAAAACCTGCATGTGCAGCTAAGAAATAAAACCAGTTCCATCTGGGATGAGTGGAAAAATACCCTATGAAATATTGCCAGCTCCCGAGTCCTCTTTGCATCATTTTAGTTTTCCACATAAGGCATTGACATGCTTCATTTGAAAGTGATTCATATCAGCATTAAAGGTTTGTCACTGCTTTGCTTTGTTGGAGCTCTTTATTATCAGGGTTGCCAGAACGTGCTTTTTATGGATCGACGAGATCCCTGCATTCAGGGTACAGGGATGGAGGCTTTTGGGTGCACACATTTGCATGCTAGCAAGTTTCTTCTGGTCTTGAAAGAAAGCAGCATTCTCAAGAGTAACATCATGTAGACCAATGAAGGTCAGGAGTCTCGTTTCTCGGGCTGACCAGCAGATCACTGGCTTAGCAGGTTGTTTTGTCTGGTGTTAAGGACCCATCAGTTACAGGCATCACATAAAAGGTCTGCATGTGACAAGGCTCATTACTTAGTGGCAGTCTGTGCTTCCATCTGACCTTTCAGCTGTACAGGCATCTGCAGCTCCAGTTCCCCCTCTGGGTAAAATCAAACCGATCCTCTGTTCATTCTCACAAGCACTTCAGGTAGCACTTTGCCTTCAGTCTATGGCCAAACCAGATGCTTTACAGCCCAGCAAACTTGTGTGGCTATTTCAGTGAAACCCATTGCAAATGGAGGTGTAGCACTGGAGTATCTCAGGTTCATCAACCACATCTGGAGAGATTTGATGGCATATAAAACTCTGACCCTGCAGGGTAGGCTTTAGCTGAACTGCTGTGGGTTTATGAATCACAGTGTTGCCTCACCAACCAAGAATTCAGATTGACCTCAGCTTCCAGAAGGGGTGTCTAGAATGCTATTTAGTATATTTAACAAAGGAAAAATGCATCCTCAGGGGTCCTGAGCAGCAGTTAATAACAGCTAATGACAGTAAATGAGTGGTATTATAGAGGTTTTGGTAAAGGAGCTCAACTAATGGCTTTAACCACAGCAGACCGAAGCTGGATTTGAAGGGAGCCTGATACTGCAATCTTCATTGATTCTGCAATTGCTAAGACAGCTTAAGCAACACAAAACCATTCCATCATTCATCATTCCATCATTCTAACTGGGTTATTGTACTTTATATTCAAATACTGTGGTAGTAAAGCGCTCCTAGATACTGTGAATTGATGAATACTCACTATGTAAATGTGATCAATTCTGCATTAGTTTATGCATAATTCTGCATACGCTCCAGCATTGGCACTAGTGCAAGTGCCACTGATGCTGTGCCAAAGGTTAGGACAAGGTGTGACAGTTGGCATCGGTGCCTTCGATCGGGTGATCCTAAGTATAAGCAACTAGAAATGTTTGCCCCAGGCTTGAAGTGGTTTGAGCCTGTGGCCTGGGAGGAGGGAAAACCCTTTTATTGTCACTTCAGATTGAGGGAACCTGTAAGACATGGCAGGAGCTTCAGTAATGCCTCCAACTGTCCTGATCTGCATTGCAGGGAGGCACTTGCTGAGCACACAGCACTGTAACTGCCACTGCATGGTCTGTTATAGCCCCGGCTCTCTGGCTGGTGTTCAAAGAACCTGCCAGCCATGAACAATTCAGATCAAGGTGAATTACTTCCTAGCGTTACAGTTCATAGTCCCAGTGTTCAGGGTGTGTTTATCTTGTTCCCCATCTGTGCAAAGTGTGTGGCTTTCGAGGTGTGCTTGTGTAACATGCTCTGGCAATGCAGTTTATCAGGCAAGTACATGAACTGCATGAGTCTGTACAGCCTACGCTGACTGACACAAATAGCAGTGCAGAAGCTGGTTGCGTGTTGGACCTGACTAGCAATGAGGCAGGTGGAGGCTTTGAGGACCAGTTGAGTAACTGGCTGCCTTCATAAGCTGGGGCAATTATATCGCTTCTTGAGTAGTCACTTAGGGTTATTGTAACTGCTGATAGCTTGCTGGTTTGAAGCTGGTAAGGTCCTTTCCAACTCTAACTTTTCTTATTCTATGATTTAAAAACCTGTTAAATAGGTGTTTCCGTATCTGCACAAAAGCTGGAGCCTGCTTTCCAGTACTTAGTGGCTGCTGCAGGACGATGGAGTATAAAGAAGACAGCACTTCCCTGTGTGCCTTCTTGGTGCAGTTTGGGAATCCCTTGATTCTGTTCACCTCAGGGCAAATCTATGGCAGAAATGTTCACTGGGAAGCTCTCTGCATGCATGGTAGGAGAGGAGATGCTGTTTGCTACTACCTGAACTTATCTGCTTGTGGTATCCTCAGCTGTGACTTCCAGGTTGATGTGGGTATAAGGCTTTAAAAAGGGAAATAAGTGAGACAGGGAAGGAGGAGTGCATTTGAGGATGATGAAAGCTCTTCACCACTTTTGCTTTTACAGTTCATCACTTCAAAGCGCAGGAAATGGAGAATTATGAGTTCCCAGTGCAAATCTGTGCATCCTGGGAATGTGCGTAAAGAATTGTCTTTGTGAATTTCCAGTGGAAATACTTGTAGGGCTGAGGGTCTAAAGTGCTGTAGTACTGTATGGGGACTTTATGCAACAGAGAGGAAGGGTTTTACCAAGAATAAAATAGGGAACAGGAGAATCCAAGTGTTGTTCTTGCTCTCAGGACAGGCTAGCCAGGATCTCAAACCTGAACCAGGAATGGGAGGTGCAAGAGTGAAGCTGCCATCCCACTAACAATGTGGAATAATGGAGACAAGACCCAAAAATGATGCTGATTGGACTGCAGCAAGCTAGAAGGCCATACTGTGCTTTTGGTGTCTGGCAAGGGGGAGGAAAGAGCAGGTAGTAGTGAGGTAGGATAACCAGCAGTGCAGTGAGCAGAGCAGGTTTAAAGGGTGGACTTTCCTTTTGGAACAGTAATGGACTATTATCACTGCCTGTCAATCACTGAAGGAACAGAATTCGGTTTCAATGCGGAGGGACTGGAGCATGTCCCCTTTCTGCTTGCCCTACACTGCTCCAGGGCAGATGGGCTGGCTGGTGAGAGCACATTAGAAGCCATTTGACTGACAGAAGGACCTAAAAAAGTCAGTTTAGGCTTCCATGGAGAAGACACTGATGGTATGGAAGGCGACAGAAAGATGAGATAGAGCTGGAGCAGAGGTGGGGGCAGAATCTCCTCTGGATGAAGACAGATTTCCTGTACACATGCATTTCCATTCCTGCTATTTCATTTGTTAAATACAAGTTCATAGCTTCACTGCCAAGAGGTCTGAGGTTTCTGAACAGGAGGACATGACTATAAAGTAATTTAAGAGACTGAGTGTAAAAGGCAGATCGGGCCAGGTCATGGGTAAAATCTGAAGGCAAACTGAGATTCAGCGGAGGAGAATGGCCAACAGGAAATGAAGCTACAACAATAAACCTTATCCTGAAAAATGCCAGATTGTTTTTCATTCCAGTAGGAGGATCTGCCTCGGTTCTCAGGATAGGGCTCCATTTGGTGGGATAGTAAAGAAAACAACTTGTTCTCTGGGGAAAATGTGCTGTGCCGGATGTCCAGGCGCTGGGTGAAGCGCTGTGCGCTTCCTGCTGAAGTCAGATTTCAAATGCATGGAATTTAGATTTGTTGGACTGAAGATATAGAGTGATGACTCCCACAGAGCAGAGAAAAACATGTGCAGTGTCCTATGCCCACAGATTCATCTGGGGTAGAGCCCAGTCCTTGCTGCACCAAGACTTTGCAGCTCCCTCGGCTGGGTTACATGAGTCTTGGTCACTGTGGTCCAGTTTCTGCAGCTTTCTCCACTGAATGAGAGCTGTGATGGAGTGAGCAGAGTCTGCTTCCCTCAAAGGGGAATCCTGCACGAGCTGGGGTCTGTCCATAACTCGCTAGAGAAAAGGAATCATGGAATGGAAGAGGCAGAGAGCTGCTTGTAGTTCCCAGTGCTCCCTTGAGACCAAGGAGCTTCCTTCCTTGCTTCATCTCTTGATGCAGCAGGCCTTGCAGCCTGTGGTTTCCTTGGACTGATTCTGTTGTAACATATGGGGTTTGGGGAAGAATAGTTAGGTGTTAGCTATGTGTACTAGTTCTGACTCACTGAATTCTACCAGTGTCATCAGCTGAAGCACAGAGCCAATTAAACTGCACATTGCCTATGTAAAAACTTTGGTCAAGAGTGACCTTGTTGCCTCCTTTACAGCAGAAAACCTCAAGCTTCAGCAGGAATGGTTTATAGCACAGCAGTGGTTGGGATGTGCTTGGCTCAGTACTAAATGTATTTGAAGGTACTAAGTCAAAACGTATCTGATCGTAGACATGGATGGTGAGCCATTCCATGGATGCTCTTTCCATGTGTTTTCAGGATTAGGTTTTGGTCACTAAGTATTGGATGAAGGACCAAGGTCCGCATGTGAAGATGTTTGAATTTAATACTAATTACAAACAATTACATGTACTAACACCTATGGCAGGAGACTGACTTGCACTTCATTTGAAAGACCAGGGGGAAACGCTCTCTTTCTCAAACCCTAGCCAAGAGTTAAAGGCTCTGGCAGTCAGCTTTGCCTTGAGAAGGTCATTGTGTTTTCTAGTAGATGATGATCCTTTTGTCTCAAAAACACTATCTGGAGGAGGAGGGGAGATGCAACAAGCCTCCATCACTCATTTGGTTGTTGTCGGCAGTGTAACGTGAGGCAATGGGATCTCTTAGGCAGACAAATTATTCAACTCTCTAGGCTTTGGAAGGTTTGTTTTGCCAGATATCTATATATTAGAAATATAAACCATCGTGTGACAGTACTTTGACATAAATCTGAGTGATTTCTTTTTGCTTTCCGGTCTTTGGTGACTTTATAGCCTTTACAGTTGCAGAGTGCCATTGGGAGGATTAAGTCATGATTTGCCAGTTTTTGACACAGACTAAAATGAATGCAAAGGCTTTTTGAGTCTTACAGGCTATCATGCCAGGACATGCCAAAGAGGCTCTAGGAAGATGGAAATGCTTGTGGCTTTATTAAGAAATGTAAGGAATGTGGAGTATTTCACATCAATAAATGTCAATCTCTAGCTTCCAGCTCACTATTGCTGAGGCAATTTCCTCTTCCTTAAGCAGAAGTCTGGAGGGATAACACCCAAACTAGAAAACGTTGGCTCTCAGCCTTTACCATGAAATGGAGGAGAAGAACACACCATCATCTTTTCCTTTCCAGTAATTCTCTCATCACCTTTGAGGTACTCATGCAAGAATAGACATGCTGGTTAGGAGCAGAAAATAGCAGTGCCATAGTCTTTCATAGGCCCCCTGCGTTACGAGATGGCACGTACTGCCACAAGGTGCTGGCTGCACAGGGAGTCAATGGTAAGATGTACAGAAAAGGGTGCTGGGATGGGCCTCCATAGACAACCCATGTTGCAGGAGCAGTTACCCAGTGTGAGTGCCTCGGGTTCTGACCTTCACTGTGGTCGAGTGGAATTTGCAGCTCTGTGGCCAAATACTGCCCAGACAGCGAAGGACATTTTAATACCAAATCCATGAACAAATCAATTTACTTCAGTAAGCTACTTAGGGGGCCCATCTGGTAGCTGCTAATTTACAGACTGGGCCATCTGCCACTATCACAAGCTGGGAAGACCGGGAAGGCTACCCAACAGAGCCAACAGTTTAGCTCTGTTTTCATTCCCTCCCTCCTCAATGCTGTGGTTTGTGTCACTGCTCACTGACAGCAATGGCAGTGGCTTCTGTCCTGAAATCCAGACTTCTCCAACCTTGGATAATGTTGAGTGCTGTGACTCAGCAGTTGTCCCTGGCTATGTTTATGTAGCATACAAGCTCCTGACAGCAGGATGCTTTGGGAAGCTGTGTTTCTACCTAGCACCTGGATATTTTAGCTTGGTGCGACAGGATATGTGAAAAATGTATTGTTAATGTGTGTTGTTAAAGCCTTCCCCTCTTGGGTTTTCAGAATGCCTTTGCTCAAATGGAAACAATAAGGTAAGGTATGTGATATGGAGAGTAAATCTTTCAAGAGCTGTAGATTTGTTCTCTGTTTGAGTTGGTTTTGAAGATGTCTGTGAGCTGAGAGATGAAAGCAAATTCTTCAGGAACGGTCAGCTCCAAAAAGTGATCATAGAATGCCTCCTGGTTTGTGTTGGAAGGGACCTTAAAGCTTCTCCAGTTCCAACCCTCTGCCATGGACAGAGACACCTTCCACTAGAGCAGGTTTCAGTGTGGGGTCAGTCAAGTGCTGCTGATGTTCAGGAGGCTGTGATGACCTTAGAGCATACGTCTGGATCAGGATGTTTCCCCCTCCACAGCATGCTGCCATTGTGTTCCTCAAGGTGGACATAACTTGCCAGTGTTTTCCTTCTAATGGGAATGCAGATGAGCCACCAGCTTCAGCTCCAGAGTGTGAACACTTCTCTGCTGTTGAGCCTGTGTCATCTGAATGCTTAGTTGAGGCCAGTTTAATTTCTTCTCTTTCTCTGGGGCGTCTATCTCCATGAATGCTCTTCTGCTCTAGTTGGCAACTCTGCCCTTCATGAGTGAGCTAATGGTTGGTATTGGTCAAGGTTCACGTTACTGAGTCTCATCTGCTCTTGGTGGATGCCAGCTCTAACAGTGCTTATAATTTGGATATAGTTTTTTGTTTGAAGATGGTGTGGTGAAGCTGAGCTGAATGTCTTACTACAGAAGAAAATTCCACCTAGGAAAAACCTTAGTCTTAATACAATTTTCCTTTACAAATATATTTATGTGCCCTTCAAAAAGAGTAGAAATTTAATCCCTGCTTCTTTTGTGCTAAATTGGATAACGTAGGCTCTGACAGCCTGAGCAGCGGAAGTGGTGGCATACAGGATTTACATGTTCTTCAACTGTTAGCTGTACAGATGGGGAAAACCAAATCAGTGCAACAGACCCAACACTGATCTCCTGGAGGTTTGACCCTGACAACTCCTTTGGGCTTCCCCAAAGGAAGGTCACCCAAAGCAGGTCATCCTAAGAGGGGAAACCTCAGCAGCAACAAAGCAAACCCAGCCTTTTTGTTGTAAAAGCAAAGACCCAGAGCCTTTCCTTACTTCTTGAGACTGAAGGTATTCTGCCTACCGGGACAAAGGCTTCCCACTGGAAGTTTGGGGCTGCAGTTCCTTTTTCCTCCGAGCATGCTTTTCCTCACTTACTGTGATTGAGTGTGTTATCCTTAGGGGGCACGTTAATTGAATTCTCTCTCAGACTCTGCTTTAAGAGGTGGGAGGGCCCAAAGGAAAGGTTACCCATAGGGGTCCTGTGGCTAATGTGATTAAAAATGATTTGGCTGTCCAAGAGAGAACGTTGTTGTTCTCCATTCTGCTCCTCTGCAAAGAGCTAACACTGAGGCTGACTACAGAAGCAATAGGTCGTGCATGTTCAGTTTGAACAGCTATTTAAAGGCAGTTTCAGTAGGGCTGCTCATTGGAAGTTTAATAAATGAAAGTTATCCCATTAGCTCAGTCTAATCCCAAGGATATCTCTTAACCTACTCTTCTTGGAACCTGGGCTAGCAAAAAAAAAAACAAGCTAAAAGATGCTGTATTTCGAGCAGATTTGATCTCAAAGGCAGAGTTACCATTTTTTATGATGGAATTTGGGTGCTGAGCACTGATCTGTTTTGTCCTCACAAAGCTTCAATGTTTGAAAGCTATTGTACAGTTTGGGACTGGAGACCCAAGGTTAGCCAAGATCTCCTTGCAGTGATTGTGGTGGGTGCTGTGCTCATGAAGCTCCTCTTATCCCTTACTGCTTCCCTGTTGGAGCCATAGTGGATGTGATGGCTCATTGTGCGATTGGAAAGGTGCTTCAGGTGCAGCAGTTTGGGATAATGCAGCTGTGAAGACACAGGCTCTGCTTCAGCTGTGTCTTGTTTCTCTCAAGGCTATAAATGGGGCTGAATGGGGGCATGCTGCTGTGATGGGGTAGGGCTAAGAAGAGAGGTGGGGGAAGCTTTGTAGCTCTGGAGTTTAGACCTGACTTTGTGGTGTCCTGCCCCACTCTTGTGTTGTACCTGAGGGTGGGTTACATGTGGTTGTTGTCCTTGGGAAGCTCCTGGAGGGCTCCCCTGGCCTGATGCTGACTTTCTGTGCTGTTGAAAGCACTCAGAGGCTCCAGGGTGTTGTGATGGTCCACTGACCCTGCTAGAAGATGCTTTAATATTCCTGGTTTAGAATTGAATAAGAAGGCAAGTATGCATCCCACTGCAAGCCTGAGTGCTGGTAAGGGGCTTTTAAGAGCTTAGTCTGTTTTCTTGGAGGCTGTGCATTGATTTTAGCTGTTTTGGTCAGGAGTGCGTTCATGGGAGAGGCACTACGTTTCTGGCAGCATTAGAACCTGAGGATATTGGCCCCAGCACCAGAAGCTGTGATTTCTTTCTCCTGTGAATGTGTTTTCCACATCTTTGATTGCCTGCTGTGAGTATGGCATTGATGAAATGATAAAACACCTATGGCAAGTAAGTCTTACCTGTGTAAGTGATGTGTTAAGGTGTAGATACAGTAATGGACATTGCATCTCTGAAAGTAAGTTGTATAGCTGCCTGGGACTTCTAGCTTTGCATATGGAAATGCTGGTGAGAGGAGCTTCAGCCTCATTTAGTGGATTCTGCTGGAATTGTGCAATGGGAATGAATCAGCATGAGCTCCTTATGGGTTTTGCTCTGGAAGATGCTCCCTAGGCAATTGAAGTTCCTTTGTGCCTTGCATAAGTTAATCACTGACTTTTTAGTGGTTACTGCTTTCCTTCCTGTGGGCTTCTTTGCTCAGTAAAATTTAAGGTGTCTTTAGCCTGTCTTTTTGCCTCTGTGTTCCAAGCTTTTTTCCTTGCTTTGTGGAAGGAGATGAATCCTGCCATGTGTGAGGTGTCCTGAGAAGTCTGGAGCAGAGATGTATGCAAGCTATGCAAGTACATCTTTGGAAATGTAGGGAGTTGGACACAGTGAAGGAAAGATTCTTACAAGAGGTGAGGTGTGCTTTTAAAGCCACTTAAAACCCAAGTAATTTATTTGTGGTGTGTCTAGGCTCCCCTGTTTGTCTTCTGAGGAATGTTGCTGCCTGTCACTATCCCTGTATATGGCAGCTGGTAAAATAATCGTGTAGCAGCTCAGGGATTGGCAGTGCCATAATCTAACAAGAGCTAATAACATATTGTCTGTTGGCTTTGAGTTGGCCATGGGTTTCTTATTTACTGGTTCCTTTGATACAGAAAAGAGCATGGTGCTAGCTGGCGATGCTTGGCTTCTGGGTACCTGCAGTGTCCCCATTAAGAGCTTCCCTTTTTTTTTGCCTTAGGAAGTAAGCTTAATTTCTTCTAACAAAGAATTCCAGGATCTTTCTGAGGCCAGAACCTTGGTTGGACTTGGGTTACTGTGAACAGAAATGGACATCTTGGAGGCAAGAATGCATACGATGGGTAATGGATCGTGTCTCTGGTAACCAAGTGATGAGATTGGACCAGATGGGTCTGCTTGGTCTGCTCAAAGGCTGGATTAGCAATGAAACACGGAGCTTCATCTGAGGTGAAGCGAGAGGAAAATCAAAAGTTGGACAACCACAGTGGTTTGTATTGGAAGGGACCTTAAAGCTCACCCAGTTCCAACCTCTGCCACGGGCAGGTACACCTTCCACTAGAGCAGCTTGCTCCAAGCCCCTGTGTCCAACCTGGCCTTGAACACTGCCAGGGATG
>JASSUY010038169.1:0-23896 GCA_032466535.1 Forpus xanthops | reverse complement strand
GATTTCATCAGGTCCCATGGACTTGTATACGTTCAGGTTCCTAAGATGGTCCTGAACCAGATCCTCTCCTACAGTGGGCCCAGGGTCTTCATTCTCATTGTCCCTGCGTCTGCCTTCCAGAACTTAGGTGGTATGCTCTCCTGCATCACTGGCAGCAGTAGCTGGTGAAACCTGGGCACACCTTCTCCATAAACAATTATGAGGTCTGTCCTTCCACAGCTTGGCTTTGGCTTGGAAGGAGAGTCCAAGTAAAACAAGGAAAGGGATTTTTAAGATGAAGAATGTGTGAAATGGAAGGCACGAAACACCAGGGAGTTACCAAATGCCCCAAAGGGCCAGGACTGATCAAGGTCCTCAGGAAAGGCTCCTCCAGTCAATAAACTTTTCTCATCACATCTGTTGACGAGTGCCAAACTTCTAGAAAGAGAATCAGCAACAACTTGCTTTTCCTACAGGAAACAAGAGAATATATGTTGCAGTTTTAAAGTTCACTACTAAGTGGTTGCGCCTGGGGAAGAGAACAAAAAATATACACAGAAGAATGTCAGTAGAGTTGTTAATTGTTTATTCCAACTTAATTTGCTGGGCTGAAACTGGAGGTTCACAGGCAAGTAGGTCCAGAGCCACTGGTTCTGGGAACAACTAATGCATGATTTGATTTACATTGGTAACCTTTATTATTAAATAAAATCTGTTAATAGGAGTAAAAGTATGCTCATAAGTTTCCTGAACAGAATCAAACCCAGCCATAAACATGAAACCAGGGAATAAGAAATGGATGCAACTTTTTAAATTTCAGATTAAGCCTTTTCCAGCTTCCTCAGTTTCTTTTGCCTGATCTCTTCATTTTGGTTTACAAATAAGTGTGCAAACAATAAATATGTTTATAGGAGATAAGAGTAATTTTTAAAGCAACCAGCTTCAGGAAATGCTGGCTTATAATTTTTTTAACACTACTAGCTTTGCATTCATGCCAAAACTCAGTTTGACAGATTTCACCTCCAGTAAGTTACCCAAAAATACACGGAGAAGGCATAAAGGTAATGGATTCTGGACACCCACTACAATGCACTCAGTGCACAGAGTCCAAATCTGAGTGGCAAAGGCCACGTTTGAGAATGTACAGATCAGCTTAACTTTATAAAACGTTCTAGCTTCCTTTCCTTTACTATCAGGACAATGAAAATCCTATGTCATGTGGGAAAATACAACAGGAAAGTATCTCTGCCACATTGTCCCATCTTCATAATCAAAAGTACATTTATGTTTCTGCTGCTTGTACTGATGACAGACCTTCAAAGAGCCCATAAAGTGCATGCAGGAAAGTGGCATTCTGAGAAAACACCCTGGTCCTGCTGGTGCCCGGCTCCTGTGTCCCAGCTGCATCCTTCAGCTGCCTCTGTCCAGCACCCACAGCCTGACTCACCTTGCCAGTACAGCAGCGTGAGGAGGGACAGAGGAGGAATCGTTAGGTCCATCCTGGTCCCACCCAGAAGCTCAGAAGTCAAAGTCCTCTGGCTTGGCTTTTCCCCCAGGAGAGTGATAACACCACCCCACCAGGATTCTCCCAGCTACCAGGTAAAGTGTGTCTGGAAACCAGCCTGTTTAAATTGATACTTCCAGATTAGGTGTAAGACACACATGATTTCCTGTTATCCCATACATGAGGGCAGCAAGTTATGAGTGTATTCATGTTCTTATTACTCTCCCAGTTGCACTGGGAGTTTCTCCATGGTCTATCAACACACATCACCCTGAAAGCAATGGCCATCTTGTGAGTTAGCACTTCCATTCTCACTGCCTGCCCTCACATTTGGGATGCATTTGAAATACCAGTCCTGCAGAATAAAATGCCAACTAATAATTTCTTTTGGCTGAGCAGCAGAAGAGTTATCTCTGAAAATGCTGGCCTGAACCTATGCAACTTTGTGATCCCACTGAATGACCAGAGGTCCATCTGTTCCAAATCAACATTTGGCTTATGGAATGCTGGAATTTATCAGACCAGTGCAGGGGTGAGCGCAGCAGGGGGGCAATGAACTTTTCCATCTACACTATCATATGGAACCGATTATCTCTCAGTACAGCATAAAACATAACAAGAACCAGATTTAGGGCCAGCATACTGCAACCTGTTCCCCCCGCCGCCTCCTCTTTCAGCATTGTTATTAATCCCACAAAATGTTTGCTGTTTGTTTCCTCCTGTAGGGCACCAAGGAGCCAGGAGTGACTCACTACTATAAAATGGTTATTTTTCATTGGATGGTGCTGCATTTTGAATGTGACTTCAGTGACCAAGGACTGAATGATCTCCCTGTGCTCTATCCTTTTGAAAAGGTGGCTAGGCAGGCTGGAAGTGTGCAAATGCTTCACAGCATCCTCTACACGCAGCTATTATAAAATGCTCTTTCCAGCATCTTGCTTGACACTCAATGCTCTGAGCTGTAGGTATTAATGGTGGCAGTTTTATCCCATTTATCCAAAGAGCGAGTAGAACTAGAGTGGAAAGCAAGGACTTGCCCTCAAATTATAACCAAATCCAGCAGCTGTACAGGCTTGTGTCTGGGAACCATCTGACATCAGCCACTCCCAAAGGCATGCATTTTCTCCACCATTCCTGTGTATCTCAGAAACAAGAATAAGTCATCCACCATGGATGAGACCTAAAAATTACCCCATGCAGTGGTAATTGGGTTGCACTGTTTTGAGAATAGGTTCAGGTTCCAGCTGGATGTTGTGACACTCCCAAAGCCAACTCTGGCAGGTCATAACACCAATAATGAGTAATACAGGAATGCCATCTTTCACCTAAGTCTTTCAAAGCAATCTCCTCAAACCACTGCCAACCCCACCTCCCCAGAATAGCGCATTGAGACCTAGAAAAGCAGAAAGGATGAAAGACTTTTCAGAGAGCACCTAGTGCAGCCAGTGGAGAAACTGCAAATGCAGTGTGAGGATCTTGAACTCAGTCTCTTGCCTTTAACCACTGGAACCCCAAAACAGCAGAACTCCTGCCCAGTGTATGCTGAAAAACAATAACCAAACTCAGGAGTGTTCAGGAAATTATAGCTGCACAAGACTGGGCCACTGCTATCTGCAAAATCCTGGAGGTATCGATAAGATATAGGATCACAAACCATCTGGAAAAATATGGGCTGATGAAAACTGCTTAGCTCTGTGAAAGCTAAAGCATCTCACAAACATGATGGCTTTCTTTTTTATTTTTCTGAGGGAAAGATCCATAGGATTAAGAGGATTAAAGTGATGAATGTGACATAAAAGAATGTCTCAAATTGTTAAGGTATGGCAGAAATGGGAATCTGGGCAAAGTGTTTCAAACTAAGCAGGAAGTGAACCAAACCATCAGCCCCAAACTGAAACAGACTAAAATAAATAGATTTTTGTGGTTTTGGATGCCTTCTTTCTTCCCCAGTTTAAATTCTCTCTCTGACTGCAGTACTAGTTCCAAGAGATTCACTTCTGCATATACACACACGCATCTGGTAAGCTGTTGTAGCTTGTCTGTTCTTCAAAACGCCCTCAACTTTGCCATTTTCTTAGTAAAAGACATTTTGGCTAACAGCCCAGCCTTAACCCTGCTTTTGCTGTAGGATCATCACCCAGTGCATAACTCTTCTCTGCTTGAAGCCAAAATTAGTAAATACTAAGTGAGATAAGAGAGCTGAGGACATGTCAATTTTTCAATGTGTATAGGAGGCGTCTTCAAACCGTCACAGACAGATCATGGATCCACTCTTGCAGTTCTTTATCCCTTCACAGTTGTAAAACCTAACACTTAAGTTAATAATGCATAAATTTTGACACACAGCATAATTCAAATGAACTTATAAGTCAACAAGGAGACTGAAAAAACACACCCTGTAAAGCTAAAATATTTTGTGAGGGTAAGACCTACACAGCAAATGTCTGACTCAGCAGCAAAAAAGAAAATTTGCAAATCACAATGTTACACAGAAAAGGATGTGACCAAAGACATGCAGGGGACCTGGTCATTGGGTCTGCCCCCTTACCCACAGTCAGAGCCAAGAGTGCCTATGACGTTGAGAGTTTTAATATTTTGGTTAAGAAAACAAATTCTCTCAATTTTTGTCCTTTCCAGGGACGTTCAAATAGCAATTCTGATTTGAGTCAGAAAGCCCCACCTGGACCTTATCCTGGTATTAACTTGCAAAGTGCAAGTAAGAGAGCTCTAAGTGAGGAGTGCAAGAACAGAAATAGCACACAGCAGTAACTTCCCTTCTGGGACCTCCATCCATGGTTCTGGCATTTTCAGAGTTGGGTGCTATTATTTTGATAACCCTTGAATGGCTCTGATCCCTGAATTTACCTAACCACTTCTGAAAACAGGTACCCTTTCAACATACTTAGGTACTGTAGCAATCAGCGCTTCCATTTAATTACATGTATATAATTACATGTTAAGAGGTGCCTGTTTTGAATTGGCTTCCTGACAACTTCATTACATGTTCTCTAGTACTTGTGTTAGGATAGACAGTGGGCCACCACTCCCAATTAATCTTCTTAGTCCTTTAAAATATTGCAAATCTCTGTCAGCTGTCTCTTTTCTGGACTCTGGATTCCAAGGCCATTCTGCATATGGAGGCCCATGAGTATCCTCATACTCCTGCTTACTAGTCTCCTTTGTCCTTCAAGATTCAGGCTCCACTTAATGCAGACAATGACATAATGATGTAATTTGATGTATCGAATTTTCTTTATAATTCTTCTCTTGATTTTTCCCCCCAGGTACTGAGCACTGAACTGAATGTCATCTGCTTTTCTGCATGGCAGTGACTTCATATTTGGAAAACCTTCAGCAACCTCTTGCTTTCACTCCTACGGCTCTTGGTATCAGTGCCCCCATATCTGGCATGGGCTGTACATGCTGATTCTGGATGTACCCAAAGGCATGCAAGCATCTTCTGTTCTCACCAGTGTGTCATCACAGCATCCTTTTGGGGATGCCATTCAGTCCATTTTCAAGTAACAAAATATTCCCCATGTTCACAGACAGTCTGCTTGGAGGTTGGACATCACTGTCATTAGAAATGCAAGCGGGGGTTTGAATTCTATTTAAGTGAACAGAGTTTGACCGATTTATTGACCAATTTATTACACAGAAATTCTTACAACTGACATTAATGGTCTGTTGACCTGTATGTGAGCTACCACTTGAAAGCCCAGGAAAAATATGACTAACAAAAGGGTATGTGGGGAACTTTGCACTCTCAGTGCTATTTTCTTGCAACACATTTTGCCACTACTTCCTTTAAGTACTCTGTTTTATGGGAGAATGCACTTAAGTGCATATTTTTTAATATTTTCCATGGTTTATGTATTAAATTCCCAGTTCAACAAATATACAAGCAATGTAAAATTAGCCAATTATGTGTATTAATATTTTTCAAAATTATTTTACTATTTTCTAAACAACTCATTTGAAATGTAAGCCCTGCACATTTGAATAGGCCTTTAGAGTGTGCGGGAATCACAGGAGTCCAATAACTGAAAGTTTTTATGGGGTGATTTATTTAATATCTGAAATATTAGCAAAGCTATCCCCTGAGTAATGAGCCAGATTTCCTCAACATATTTAGAATGAGTCACATAAATCTCCTGATCTGCACATGTGTCCCTACTCAAAGAATTTCCCTAAGAATGCTAGTTGAGGATTTTCAGGAAATTACAATAGTTTGAATGAATTTAGAAATAGTCACATGCTTATAACATATCATAATATGCACTTCAGAAAGGAAACTGAGCAATGCATTTAGAAATATTGAACTTATTGCATTTGATTAATGCAAGGTCATAGCCCTCAGCACTTGAAAAGCCAGCTTGTTTACCCTCATGTTTCCACTGTAATTTTACGAAACAGAATCTTTATCATTAATTGTGTCAAATAACTATTTCAAGTAGTAAATGTGGAATTTAAGATCTTTAGAAAACTCTTCAGAAACATAAGCTTTAAAAATAGTTATATCCCTTTTATGGGTAGAAACTGCTTTTCAACTTCTTGACCACTGAAAAAGTAAACAAATAAATATTTTATCCACAGAAATTGATATCTGATGGACCCGAAATTCTGTAGTATTAGAAGATGAGGTGTTCAATGGCTGCAAATCAATTTAATTTATGGAGTCATCTGCTCTTTGGAATCAACATGGTCCATTGAAGGGCTGAGCTGTGAATAGCTCACAACCACCGGCAAGTAGTTAGATGCACACAAATTCATGTAAACAAGAGTCTCACAAACCAACCTAAAGTATTTGCTTCAAAGAGGAGTATCAAAGAGCCATCAAGCAGTGCACCGCCTGCCTCCCCCGCAGTCTCATAAACCCAGCTTTCTCACACTTGAAAACAAATGCCACACCTGATGAAAGCACAAAACATTAAACAACCCCAGGGAGGTGGTGAGATAGGATCCAACCTGACGCACTGGGGATCTCATTCTGTCGTGCCCCCAAGGAGCTTTGTGTCTAGACTGAAATGTGCTGACCTGAGGGTCCTGATTTAATAATATCAATATAATGAGGAAGGAGACACAGTTCTGCTCTACACTAGCCCAGCATGCCAAGAAGGAGGCTTAAATATTAGCATGTGCTTATCCATACACCTGTGTGGCCAAGTGTGACCCATGGCACACAGAGTCTGTGGTACTTGATTCTCCACAACAGTTCACACAGCTCCATAATTTACAGCCTGTGGTCAGATGACGTTCCTCTTGCTTTTCTGCCCTACAGACATGCCCAGAGGCATTGCCAGCCCTAGTCCACAGCAGTATCTCTTCAGCTCAGTGCAACAATTCCTGCCCTTTTTGAGAGAGCTTGGGGTTTGCCCCCTATGACAGCCAAAAGCTATATCCCTGAAGGAAAAGAACAACAGTTCTGGAAGTTTTCAAAACACTGCCATTTGGGAATGACATTGTTTTATAAAACTAATGTTCTTCACCATCCATGAGCTCTGTGCTAGAGGGTCTTTCCTATCCGTTCACTTGGACCTTGAGAGGACATTCAGCATAGTGTTAAAGTTCTCGTAACTGGGAAGGCTTAGAGCTCTTACCTTCAACAACACAATGATCAGGGATAGGAATTTTTCTCCCCATCTCTGTGACATATGCTTTCACTTTACCCAGGTTTTCCTTCAAATGCAAGTAGAGCTTATCCTGGTATTCCCTGGGGTTCATCACTGCCTCTGTGCTTCCTTCGAGGGCCTTTTCTTTAGCAGAGTCTGGCAAATTTGCTGATTCCATGTAATCGATACTTTGGTGTGAAACCAAAGAATTTCTCAGTTGCACTGCTTCAGTATCAACACTGAAAGGCAATTTTTCATTTTCTTGGCTAACATAGATCTCAGAGAGGGAGATACCAGCAGTTATCTCTCCATTGTCTTCATCCTGTCCACACTCTGAGTTTGCGCCCTTCATGCGGACTGCATGCAAAGCGAGGCTTTTGGACCTGGAAGGTGATAAAGACAAAGATTTTGGAGTAGAGGTCAGACACAAAAATCACCCAAACACATGCTCTTCTGAGTCACCTCTGTGCAGCTGGCTCAGAGAGCTGAGTGTGGGGCTCACTTAGCCAGAAGCAAGTATTTTTTGGTAGATATGCATTTCAAAAGCAAAATGCGAGCCACAGCTTTAATAAGCAAATGAAACTAAATAATATCCATATATCACAACATCTGCATGCCATGGCAGGAGCTAGTCAGCCTATGTTCAAGAAACTTATTAACCCCAGGGCTGGAATATATGTAATTATTGCACACGTCATAAAAATGCCATCCAGTGCCATTTAACTGAACCAAGATTCAGCCTCCAGTTCTTCATTGCCCCACACCTATATGCTGAGGATGAAGTTAAGCTTCTGTAAGAGTAAAAATGGTAGAAGTGAAGTGGCTAAAAAGGCAAATACTGGAGCAGGAAGAGAAAAGTTCTGCTGCAAAGCTCCAGTGCACACACAACTTAAAGACACTGCATGCTGCTGTCTGAGCCACTATCTAACCCAGGGTCCCAGGAGAGTCATACTCATCTCATGGCACACAGGTAAAATTTCTTTCAAACATCTGATACTTACTGTTAGCAATAATACCCCAAAAAAGTCTCCATATTTCCCTTTCTAGTAATATCTGTATGCAAGTATTTCCCTACCCCTTGTGCTGGTGTAGGCACAAGAGGTTAAATAAATAATTTAGGAAAGTTTTATCCAGCCTTTGAAATCATGAGTATGAGATTTAGTTAAAATTAGAATTATGATGCCCAAAGGCATCAAGTAGGTCAAATACTCAAAGTTTGCATAAAGTTTTATTGAAAAACTTATAAACTTATATTCATGAGAAGCACTCACACATTTTACAGAGCCATACCTGTTAAATCTCATATCCTTCCTTTCTTCTTTAGAAGTCTGGCCCAAGCTGTATCTCCGCGCTGAGCCAGGGGTACCATTGTCGACATTTATTTTATCTTCAAAAGCCTGTATTTTAACTAGAAGTTTTTCATCCTCTTCACTTCCATTCATAACAGATTTTAAATCATCCAGTGGTACAGGAGATTCTGTTTCAGTATCGTTTTCCATCCTAAGGAAGTAGAAAGCAGAGATTTAACTCTGGCATACTGTGTTCATAGTGATGCTGATGCTGCATTTCAGCCTGTGACCTTTATTATGTTTCTGGAAAATAATTACGTTTCAGCAGAGATTCTCCTAGAGAACCATTTAATCATTTTCAAAAGCATCTCCTGAATCAATGTCTCTGTCAGATGGATCAGAAACATTGAACATCTCTGACAACACTGGATTAGAAACTGTATGTGCTGTATCTGCATAAGCAAAACCCCGCTCTTTCCCTTGTGGTCCCAGAGCAAAAAGTTTTTCAACCATTCTCTCTAGCTTGCTAAACAGCAACTTACTATATTATTTTCATAAACTCGAAGGCAAGCTAATTGCAGTTTATAGCAGTCTGTGGTTTTAAAAGTTTGACAGAAGTACATGCAGTTCCTACTGAATTATTGCATTCTGAGTAAGAAAAACATCTCTCAAAACTCAGCACAAGTATGAAACAGGCTCAATAAAAGTTCTAAGCAATGTGACTGAAGTTCAGCAAAACAGAAAGAGGAAACAACGAATTAAGATGAACTTTGTAGGACTGCAGGGCAAGCTATTTTATTTTAAAGTTGACTGTTATGTTAGTTTTAGAATGCAATCTTTTAATATGAAATTTCGGAGCCTATAAGGATCTGTAGGGAGGGACTCTTCATTAGGGGCTGTAGTAGTAGGACAAGGAGTCATGGGTTAAAACTTAAACAGGGGAAGTTTAGATTGGATCTGAGGAAGAAATTCTTTCCTGTAAGGGTGGTGAGGCACTAGAATGGGTTGCCCAGGGAAGTTGTGAATGCTCCATCGCTGGCAGTGTTCAAGGCTGGGTTGGACATAGCCTTGGGTGACACGGTTTAGTGGAAGGTGTCCCTGGGCATGGCAGGGGTATTGGAACTAGATGATCTGAAGGTCCTTTCCAACCCTAACTGTTCTATAATTCTATAATTTGAAGACAACTTTAAAATAAATTTAAGGGAAGCTGTTAATCTTAAGAAACAAAAATAAATCTGTCAGATATAGTGCTGCTAAAAAATTACCTTCTAGCCATTAAAAGGTCTTTTGACCTGTGAAAAATACTGTCCCTGCTTGAGCCCCAGCCATGGGGCAGTAATAGCTACTGCCAAAGCTGCAGGGCACAGCAGAAACCTTCTGCTGAAGGATCCCAGGGTGACAGACCCACCATCCCTTACCAGGGCAAGGGCAGGCACACCAGTGTTGCACCCTATCCCAAGTACAGCATTTTCTGTGCCCAAATCCAGGTTTCCTAGCCTAAAGTTTTCAGTCTGACTGCTGGATTCCCCAAAACTGAGCTTCTAAAAATGGAGCTCACAGCCAACAATGAGACTTGGCTTCTCTAAATATTGAGCCATTTGCCAGAAACCTAACCCTTAGATATCTGTATTCTTCTTTGAAGATGCTGCTTGGTCTTTATGCAATACCAGGACTGAATTTCCTGGGGGACCAACAGTACATGTGGCTTTTCTTCAGGGAGGTGCCTTCTGTTGGGGATTTCTGTGTTTCTATCATATTCCTGCAACTATGGAGTAACTGGGCCAAAAAATCATGAAGGCAGTACAAAGACAATTGTAAATCTCAGGGAATTCAGGGGTATTTGACAGTATTTATGTTTTAAACTCTACCCACAGCTCTTTAGAGCTCATTTTACTTCTGACCATTTCTTTGTGTTTGTTTTCTTGTTTGCTGGTGGTTGGCTTTTTCCCTGATGAGGAAACATCCGAATAGCTAAATCTGTAAAATACATATATGGAAAGCCACAAATAAGAGTTTTAACATAGCCTTTCAAAGCAACAGCATCTCAATGGGTCATGCTCACAGTTGAGAAGCCAATTAAAAACTCCCAAATACTGAAAATTACCCATTGTGGAAACAAAAAGGCATGTTAAAAAAGAACAAAAAACCAAACCAAAACCAAACTCACAAATCCTGCGTCACAAAATGCACTTTTTCATTTGTTTTGATAAAGGCAGCTCAGGATATTTCTCAGAGGAGTTGGTAAGTTTTGTCTTGTTTTTAATTTAGGCAAGATCTCAGAAGATATTAACAGTGCAGAACACTGAAAAGAAATATTCCTCTGTAATTAAGAATCACAGTTTGACCTTTACTAACTAATCTTTCTGGAGATATGGGACAAGATTTAATTTGTTAGAAAGCTGTCACTCCAAGATCACTCTTAACGCTGCTCCAGTGTGGGAAACAAGTGCTAAGAAAAATGTCTTGTTATGTACGTAAAAACATATAAAGCCCTCTGGCCCCAGAGACGGTACTGACGGATTGATGTGGTTTATGAATGACAGACCCAAAACAGCAAGCCTTGATGATGTTTGGAAATTAAAATGGCCTTTTACAACAGCATTTTTTTTGCCCGTCGTTCTGTTGAACTCTGGTGGCTTTATGCAGAAAATACAAGAAAATCCTTCTCCTAAAGAAACACGTCAATTAATCCTATTTGCCATATGTGAAGCAGCAGTAAGTTAATGCATGCAGGGCTCATTGCTGCCTGGTGCTCCTCAAGCCACCACCCTGGTTTTGACCTGGTTATTGCCTGGGGTTTCAGGGCAACTGTAAGCACTACATGAGGAAGTCAGAGCACTCAGCCCTGGGCATGCCTCTCACATGTACCTGCTTTACATGCTACCAATTCCCAGGAAGCCAAAAGCACATACCCCAAGTGAAACAATCAATGAAGCCTCTGCCCTGTGCCCAACGGAATGCCTGGCAGGCCTTCCTGCTGGCCTCCCCTTCCAGCAACAGTAAAATAAACTATTGTTTGAAATCTTGGCAGGAGACATTCAGCACATTGCTGAGGTTGCTGAAGCAGCATCAGCTTACACCAAAGCTCAGTCTGTTTTTGAGAGGAAAAGGATGCACAAACCTATAAAGAAATTGTGAGGACCTGGCTTGGAATGTCAGTACTATGCTACTCACCATCTCACTGCTTTAAAAATCTCTTTAGAAAGAGACCTAAGTATACAGGTCAGCAAGTCAAGAGTGATACATTAATTTCCAAAGCATTTCTCCAGACCACCAGCACCATTATAACAACACCAGTCAGGTGCTTAAAATGGGAAAAAGAGCATACACAAATGGAAATTGTTAAAAATACATGTGAGATGAAATTGCTTCCAGGGCTTCAACTCTGCGGATGCAGGCAACAGAAATGGATCAAGCGTGAGTCCTTGGGGTTCATCAATGAACAGTCATAATCATCTCCTCAAATACAATGGACCTGCAGGTTTGAAGAAGACAAGTGGTGGACAGTGACGGCAATCTCAAAACCTCTGGGTCATGGTTGCAAAATCCATTAGGAGCTTCCAAATTATTGCTAGGAATTATAGAAACACTATCAGCCAGATAATATACAAGGTTGAGGTTCCACAGGGAGCTGGAAGCTGCATCCTCTGCCACTTCACAGGCAATGCCATTCACAGCCTCTGCACTCACAGGTACTGAGGGTAGAAGCTGGAACATTTCAATAGCTGATGCTGACGAACACAGAGAGCAGGCAGTGGCAGGTGCTGTGTGCAGGGCAGCTGCTTCTGGGAGCCAGACAGGACCTGAAGTGGTAACAGATGCTGCATGCAGACAGGCCTCTTGGTGCTTGTGCTGAATTAAATCACAGCATAATACCTTACCAGCATAGGAAAGTCTTGGATGCTATTATAGCTCTCCTCACTACTACACATGTTGATTTAAAGAACACTGTAGAAAATGAAAGGCAAATGAATGGCCTAGGAACACCAAATGATGCCATGTGCTAGATTTATCCTTTCCCTTAAGGAAAAAAGGTAATTTCATCCAGTCGCTGCACTAAAGTAAGTAGCACTGGTATAACCTGTTATTCTCTGTTCTTACCCAGATAGAGGACTTGGAAGCGCCATTTAATTATCTTTCTTTTGTTTCTTGCCTTGTTTCAATGGACCATGCTATACTTCTGGGTTGAATCAGTCCATTAAAACTCCATGTTCTTAAAAAGTACCTCTGAGACTGAATAACTTGCAATTTTGTGACAGTAAGGGGCAACAGAGCATCACATGGTTTTAATTATATTTCCACTAACTACATGTAAAACTCCCTGTGTCAAACAACTCCAAGCCAGCCATCACTCTAAAGAAATCAGTTTCTTCTTATGTAAACACATGATTCTGGAAGGAATGGTTATAATCCAGCCACACATTTTAAAATCCTGTTTTCCTTCTGCAGCACAAATACTCTGGATTGCCACTCTTTAAAAATCACTGCAGTTCAGTAACTGCAACAGCTCTGGAGCTAGGAGAGTGTTTTCCATGTCAGTGTTTGGATCAGTCCCACTTATGCCAGTACAAGTCAGAATAAACTCTGATTAAATTAGTGAAGAACTTTTATTTTAGCCTTACTTGCTGTTGTTCTTGTCTGATTTAGCTGATACTTTGGTTTTATAATTCAGGCCTGTATTGACCAAATACATAAAAAGTGTAATTGTGAAAAGTCAGTGTTTCACTGTGACCTCTCAGAGCCACTCTGATATAACAGGATGATGGCAGCTGCAATCAACCAGGGTCACAGATGGCTGGTGGGGGGATAAAATTACAATTAAAAAAAACCACAAATTAAAAAATCAAGCGGCAGATGGAGAATAAGAAATAGTTTCAGAAAGGTTTGTTTGAAAGGGTCCAGGCCTTGCCACTGGCTCAAGACAGCTGTGTGCAGACATGTCCTGGAACACCAGTCCTTACCCAGAGGAGCATCAGGAAGAGGTTTTCCTTCCCAACACTTCTGGCTACACTCACACCCTCCCCGTGGCAAGCACAGCTGCATCACAGGGACTGTCCTGTTACAGAATGGCAGCAATTTATTCACAGAAATGTTAAAACCCAATAAAACCAAAACAAATAGGATGGAGGAATGTTGCTTTCAGTGCTTTCAGTTCCTTCTGCTGCAGACCTAAGGCCACACTCTGTCCTTTCTTTAAACCAGAATAATCTCTGAGCAGCCCCACTGCAGCCCTAGGATCAGGTGGGCACATTTTCATGGTCTGCCCCTACTTTTTACCCTCCAGAGTCTGGCCCCTGGACCCTATAGCAGCTTTTAGGCTCAAAAGACAATAGTAGATTTTCATTCACTTATATGCATGGCTGTGTTCAAACTTGCCACGTGAAGGCAAATGCAACTTAAACAACCAACCAAAGCATTTTCCTTTCATGCACGGTAAAAGCAGTAGAATTTTTCTCCTGGGGGAAAATAAGGATATCTCCTGAAAAATCCACTGAAAAATGTTATAATTACCTTCCTTCTCCCCATCAAGACTCTCCAACCAAACAGTATTTTGCATCTGTAACCACACTCACATAGATAAAGAAGCCAGTCCTTAACAAAGGGGAATTTTAGAGAGGAATAGGGAAACACAACAACAACATTTTAATTAAACCTTTTCTTGCTTTTACTGGTTTTTATCACCTCTAGAGATTAATGCTAAGCACAGGAGATAATAAGGAATAGAAATATCACAACATTTTAACAAATAATCTTTCTACTGTAAAGCAAGGGACCACAATGGGCTCCATAAATAATTATTATACTTTATCACTGAAGGCTCAATTCCTGTCCTGCTTCACTGTGGTCCCCAGAATGCATGACATTCTTCTGGTCCCCTTTACTAAGTGACATCTGTCCCATTTGAACTTGACTGGTTTGGAAAACATGTGTGTCATTGTATGCTCACTTTACTATCTCCACTTCATTTTTTTCACTATCTCCAATGAAGGTTTTTATAAACGAGTGCTGAGGGCTTGATTTCAGCTGAGATTACACCCACCAGGTGAAGTTTGGATTTTACTTACAGCCTTGTAAAATGAGAAGCTATATCAGGGCTCCTCCACTTTTTCATTTTTAACTCTCTCCAGGATACCAATTAATTGTTTCTTGAATGACCTCAGTGTTTTGGCTCCAACTCTACAAGTCTGTCTCCACGGCTATCCCTCATGGTTATGAGTTTTCTGACATCTGTGTTAAATTTTTTCAAAGAATTACTATTCTTTTGTGCCCTCTTGACCTACTTCTGTATACACAATGCTAATTATAAGTCTTTCCCTAACTAAAAGTGACTACTACCTTATATTTAAATAACACTTGTATTTTTACTGACAAATGCAGCATTATGTTTTAACTTTAGATACACATTCAAAAGAGGCTGAGACAAGTTTAAAAGAAGCCGAGTGAAGAGAACATCTTTTTGTACAAGCTTGAGAACCTTTTTTTCCAGACTTTTTTTTAGCAAACGTGCCAGTCATTATTCTCATCAGCGGCAGTGGCTATCTTCTAGAATAAACTCAATGATAACTGGGCAGCCTGACGTCAACGATTTATTTTTAACTGAAGACTGCCTTAGTCTACTTATCTGAGACATGGCTTTCTTCCTGTCCTTTAAGTGCTAAAACTTGAACAGCTTCTTTATTCTTCAGTGCCAAACGACGCAAATCCTGGTGTATGATGTTTGGCGGTCATTCTGCCTGGTAGCACAAAGCTGGTGTCTGCAGTGCACCCGCAGCTCCTACTGCCTTCAATTACAGAATTCTACTCCAGTGTCAATCATCCTTATGCCTGCATTTCAAATGCATGCCTCAGGTTAGGGATGTTACCCATCAGGTGTTGGTAAATTATTTTGCATGCTTACCTGACCCTATAAATAACACAATCCAAAGGCTGAGTATATACTGGAATGATACAAGAAGGATATCAAGGTCAATATGAAAATGACAATGTAGTGACTTACAGGAACTGCAGTACTTGTCACTTTCAGCTGATTGTTCATTCATTGCAACTTAAATATATTTAATATAAATATACATGGTATCATACAGCCATGGAGATGGCTGTATCTTTATCATACAAAAATGACTTTTACCTGGCTCCAGACATGTTATCGTTCTCTAGCTGTCGGATGAGGAGCTTGGCTATGGCTGTGAAACTGTTGCTCATGCGGTAGATATCTCTGCTCTGGGTGCCCAAGATGCTTGAGAAAGTGTCAGTGAGACTCTTAATTTCCAGCAAAAGAATATGGTGAAATGAGTGCTCCATGTTGGCCAGCTGGTTCACCAAATACATCAGGCATATTCTGGCTCGCTCCTAGAGAATGTAAGAAGAGAAGAACAATTTTAAACAAATTAATTCATTGTTTGCTTGTGCAAGGTACATTTGCATACATGCTGTTGATTAAAACATCACTGGGGAATAGTGGCTACCCCATGATAAATAACAAAAAGACAACTGCATCAAACACAGTTTATTTTTGTGTACTATTGACATTACATTTATTCCTCTTCGTATTACTTAACACAGCCTAACTTTAGTACACCTTGTCTCCTCTTCAGACTTAGAGTCAGAGTCCCTAAAGCCTTTTTGAAGGAGCCTGTGTTGCTCTAAGTGTGGTCAATCAGCCTAGTTCAGTGATCACAGCACCAGCAGTGGACCTAGCTCCCCTTTTTCCTTTGATGAGCCTGATGTCCAGATTTTTGCCTTTCCCACGTTACTCTCCACTCCATAACTGCAAATAATCAAGGGACATTAGACAATTGCACTGAATTCTGCATATGCCACTAGTTACAAATAATTTTGCAAGGAATGAAGATCTATTTCTCAGAACTATAAAACATTTCCCAATCATGGCTTCCTTTCTGGAGCTCTTGGATGTTGCTGATTTGCTATGTTTAGCGGTGTCACCTAAGAGCCTGATGTCACCTGTGTTACACAGACTGAGAAGGGCACCTTCTGCACAGCATCAGCACAGGAGTGAAGTGCAGTGGGCAGGAGCCGGGGGACTATCAGTATCTCTTTGCGCTAATGGTGAGAGGTTAAAGTACCTCATAAATCACATGGTTTCTCTCCTTTCTTAGCAATTCATTTAAGAGAAACACTCAGATTAGACCTGTGACTAACACTGCAACAAAGAGACATTTAAAATGAGATTTTGTTTTAAGATCTTATCACATGCGATAAGGTGCTGTCTGGCAAGTTGTATCAATCACTGCCAATGCACTGAAGTCTGATATGCCCTCTGTAGCCAAAGTTTTGCTAGTCAGTTTTTCAGGGGGATGTGACCTTGCCAATTCATTAATGAGCTTGCATCCCCCACAAATTAGGATTAAAGGGGCTATTTCAGATAATAATATTAAATATGCAAGTATTTTCTAGCATAGATACTTTATCATCTCTGCTTGGCAAGAGCACACAGTTCCAGTTCCAACTCTTTCTCTATGTACGTGTACAAATTCACAAACTAAACCAGAAATCCCAAAGGTGAAGAAATGCATTAGGATTCTTCTGTTATAAGTGTATAGGGTCCCAAAGTCCTAAAAAATGTCTAAGTGGGAAAAGCAGGAGGGAAAGCAGCAATTAACTTAGGAGCTTGTATCAAATCTTCCACTGGGGTAAGTGGGTATGTCTCTGCTCAGCAAAATCCACTTGCTACAGAAACAGGGAGATATTTTGCTTTTAGAGCTTGTGCTGAAATGCAAGCAAAAGCAGAAATAAAAAATTATCTTCTTCCTAGAATAGTAGCAGAAAAGGAGAGGAAGTTGTGTGCCATACATGTACACCAAACACTGCGGGGCAATAGCATTATTGCCTCTTCTCTTCTGGGACCTCATAACAGGAGAGAAAAAAAATTGCTGAAAGTTTAATTCTAAATACAGCTGGGCTATAAAATACATGGGGGATTTTGGCAGAACATGGCCTGAGCATCACAAGACAGACATTTTTTGAAGGAAAGAGTCAACTTACTTTATACAAAAGAGGATCTGCTACACCGTGGCATGACAGAGATAAATGAGAAAAACGTATCAGACAAATTGCTTCCCTTCAGCTATATGAGGAAAAACTACAGCTACATCCTCGGATGGGCTGGGGTGGTGTGATGGAATGAGCCTTTTTTTTCCTCAATGGCTTAAGAGGTTCTTTTTGGTACATATTCACTAGTTTATTTGGAAGATGATCCTCCCTCCAAGAGATAAACACAGGCTCAATTAACATTTAAAACACATTTTTGTTTCCTAAACAAACTGTGCAGCAGACTAACTGGAAGAGAAGTTTTGACCATTTTCATGTCACTTTGATCCAGCTGGACTCCAGCCATGCTGAAATGCTTCGCCTGGAGTGAAGTAAAAGAACAATAAACTACTGAGTAATATAATGTGTAACTGTTACACAAAACAAAATTGCAGCAAAATAGTTCAACATGAAAGCAGTCATTATCCCTGCCACAGTTTTTATCCAAAATTTTCAAGGCAGCCTCTTTGGATGTGCATAACCCATTGTTGTTTTACCAGTCCTTATTTTATGCATCCATGTATATTTTGTAATCAACCCTTGCATATTATGACATTATATCTGCCAATAAGTGAAGATCTAAACCACAAGCAATGAGGTGTGGCAAAGTATTTTGCTTTATCTTAAAATCAGGCTCAGAAGACTACAAAAAGAGATCACGAGGCTTTCGGAAGTAATTCCAATTTCCAACTTGTTCAAACATAAGTGATGGGAAAAAAAAAAAAAAAACAAACCTAACTATTAAAATGTTCAATTGACCTATGCCCCAAGATAGTGTTTTGCTTTGCACAAATTTATGGTTAAGGGACAAGGTCTGATTTCAGCTTCGCCTATGAGACTGTCACTAACATCAACAGAAGCGGCGTGTGTAAACAGGAGGGCAACCTTTAAATAAAAGGATCTCTTTTCAGCCAAACCTCTCATCTCTCCAGGGGTCCGTCTGAACTGCCAAGGTGGAAGGAGCAGTTCAGGGAAAGCATAAGAGGTTGTTTCTAGAAGCAAGCAGAAAGGATTTTCAGCTCATATTTGCATTCTGTATCATAAGGGTCAAAATATCAATAAACAAAATTCCAACACTACCATTGTCAGTCCGTTTCCCACTTGTTGTGCTTGGCCAGAAAGAGGATTCTGATTTGTGTCAAAGTAAGAACTAACAGCGTATCTATAACATGGCTCCAGTGCAGGAAAAGGAAGAGAGTGAGAAGTGACAAAACAGGTTTTCAGGAAGGCATTGCCACTGTGGGTTAGGAGACACCACCATCAGCAGTGGTCTACAGGGACCATTTTGCTGCTAGCATGATTCTACTTGGATCTGATCTAAATACTGGGTGCATTAACACTTGTAACTTCACAGTTACACTTACAGATCAGAGTACTATTTTAATTCTTTCTTGTGGGTGCAGCCTTTGTTATATACTGAGCCTTTAAGATCTGTCCAGCTTTTATAATGCCAGATGTGTTCCTGGTTATCTTATCATAGGTTGACTGCATTGCAGTGAGTGATGCCTCATGCATCAGAGAAATCCAATGGTACTTTTTTTCCTTTCAAGATGCCTGATCTGCATTGGAGCATCCAGACATGACCTGTCTTTTCTTGGCTCACAAGAGAGTGCGGGCAAATTCTGCACAAGGAACCGCCAGAGTAAAGCAAACAAAATCTTTACAAGTGAAAAGGAAGACTAGGGGAGATCCACTGTGTTACTAAATACACAAGATCCACAAGGACTCTTCAGTCACCACATATGATCTGATGCAACCTCAGGCAATTATGGACCAATGAATGTCTCACTAATAGCAACTCATACCTCCCCACCGCAAAACTGCAGGCCACAAAGCACTCAAGTTCTCCTGAGCTAAGTAAAATAAAATGAAATAAAAAATCTTAGCAAAGAGACAAAACTCTTTGAAGGTGAGAGAAAAATCATCAGTTATAATGTTTGTGAAGGGAAAACTTGCTATGTGAAAACATCCAGGCGATGTGGGACAGCAAAGCACATCCTACACCAGAGAGAGGCAAAAGCCCCATGAAATACAAGCATTCCACAAGGAGAAAATGGTAAATATTAACACTCCCCCCCCGCCCCCAGCAACTCTATCATAACCTTATCATCCAAAACAGTGACTCTCCTTGGCTCCAGCAATGCAACACCCAGCCATCATCCAAGTATATTTTAAATTTTAAGGCTCTTTCTGTACCATTTGTACCAGAGGGAATTACTGAACAGGCAGCATGGCAGTGCAGGAAGCACATTCAAACCCTTGGAGAACACCAGTAACACAGACAATGCTCTCTACCAAGGAAAGGCAGGAAACACCAGGTCTTCCAGCAAAGAGCAGTTGTGCCGGCATAGGTGGCTGCCTGACTCCTTGCAGGCAGTGCTGAGGCACCAGCAGACTGCAGGCAGTGCTTGAGACCTCCTGCTCCTCAGGCTACTGCAAAGCTCCTCTATACTCTGCTTGGGCCTCTCCTCTCCTGGAAAGCTTGCCTTTATTTTCTCACCAAAATGTGCTCCCTAGCTTGAGGCATAGCCTCTTTCTGCTATCCTGGCTCCTCTGCCCAGGAAAAAAGAGACAAGATACGAAACAGGGGACAAGCTCCAGAGAAGATCCGGTGGTGAGGTTCCACAGGGTATGTAATCTGTGTCCGGTGACAGCTCTGTGCCAGCCTGACACTGATGTCAGGGGTCTCACGGTCTAAGAGAGTTCAAAGGTGATTGCAGAAATCAAGCCACTGGGACACTGGTAACCATTAGATATTTCAATCAGGGTGGATCTTCCATAATTCAGAATTATTCAGCAAAACTGAGAGGAGGAGAGGTACTCTTCTCATGCTGGAAAGTTGACCTCTTCTAACTTTTGTGTGTTGCTTTTTGTATTGAGAGAAAGGTCTCCTGGATGTCATTAAAACTGAACCAATGAAAAGTGTGCCATCTCCACAAACATGCAGTGCTTGTGGCGGTGGAGCAGGCTGGAAGCAGACGGCTCCTAAGTCAGCAGCTTGCAGCTTTGTAGAAAAATAAGACATGACACAGGACAATGCCAGTTACTTGATGCTTACAGGAGAGATCGACAATTAATTATGCAATGCAGGCTTGCCCAGGCTGCATGTGTAACAGTAGGTGTGTGCACCTGCACAAACCAATTACAAAATATAAGAAGAAAATATTCTGCAAATAATTTCTTTGTAAACATTACTGTAGTCCATAATTTCCACAATATATGAAATGCATTTCCAGTTAGGTCTTTGCTTAGTCTTGGTATTGATATAAAACAATAACAACAAAAGCAAAATAAATCCAGTCCTTTTGAAGCAGCAAATTGCAGCAGAAAAGGAGCCTCAGAGGCTCCAGAGAAGAGCCTGGGAAGAGATGGTTCAACACACTAAAATACAAAATCTGAATGAAATCCCAAAGTTTTGATCCCAGCTCTGCTCATTTGAGGATTAGCTAGTTATAAGCTGTAAAGCTTCTAGCATAAACGGGAAGCTTAGATCGGATATGAGGAAGAAATTCGTTACTGTAAGGGTGGTGAGGCACTGGAATGGGTTGCTCAGGGAAGTTGTGAATGCTCCATCCCTGGCAGTGTACAAGGCCGGGTTGGACATAGCCTTGATTGGCATGCTTTAGTGGGAGGTGTCCCTGCCCAGAGCAGGGGGGTTGGAAATAGATGATCTTAAGGTCCTTTCCAAGCCTAACTATTCTATGATTCTATGATTCTAGACGTTGACTCTTAAGTACTAAATGCAGAATTAAATGTGGTCACCTGCAGTTCTTACAAAAGTAAATTTTGCTTGGGTGATGTAAGTAAACAAGGACAAAACAAATGTCATTTGGCTCACAGACTCCAATGTATTTTGGCTTCTCCTCCCCATCCCCTTGCAACAGAAATAAGATTTACAAAGCCAAATCAAATCTGGTTTTGATTCATACAAGATAAATTTTGTTTTAAATGAATATAAAGCTCAAGATCAGTAGAAACAGCAAGTACAATGCTTTCCTGTACTGCATCCACAACAATCAAACACCTGTTGCCCAGCCAATACATGCTCAAAGCTAAGTGCTAACAGAGAAAGGATTTCCCTTATTGCAACAAGTGAAATAAGAAAGGCATGACATCCATCTGTGCCAGTGAACAGGAGAGCAGAGGAGCTGCCCCAACCCTCTGCTCTTGCCCCACACAGCTTCTCCCTGCCTCCCATCAGGCTCCTCTGCCATGGCCACCTTCCACTTGACCAGGTTAGTCAAAGCCCTGTCCAACCTGGTCTTGAACACCACCAGCAATTGAGCATTCACAACTTCCTTAGGCAACTGTGCCAGTGACTCACCACTCTCACAGTAGGAAATTTCTTCCTTAGATCTAACTTAAACTTCCCCTGTTGAAGTTCGAACCCATTACCCCTTGTCCTACCACTACGGTCCCTCATGTTGAGCCCCTCCCCAGCATCCCTATAGGCCCCCTTCAGATATTGGAAGGCTGCTATGAGGGCTCCATGCAGCCTTCTCTTCTCCAGGCTGGTAAGACCCAACTTTCTCAGCCTGTCTTCATAGGGGAGGTGCTCCAGTCCCCTGACCATCCTCGTAGCCCTCCTCTGGACTTGTTCCAACAGTTCCATGTCCTTTTTATGCTGAGGACACCAGAACTTCAAGTGAGGTCTCCCGAGAGCAGAGTAGAGGGGCAGGATCACCTCCCTTGATCTGCTGGTCACACTCCTTTTGATGCAGCCCAGAATACGGTTGGCTTTCTGGGCTGCAAGTGCACACTGAAGCCAGCTTACATTCAGTGCCTCATCAACCAACATCCCCAAGTCATTCTCCACAGGGCTGCTCTGAATCTCTTCTCCACCCAACCTGTAACTGTGCCTGGGATTGCCTCAACCCAGGTGCAGGATCTTGTGCTTTGTGTTGGCCCATCTCTCAAATGTGTCAAGGTCCCTTCCCTCCAGCATGTTGAAAATACGCTTCAAATTTCATTGCTGATCCTTCATCAATTGAGCAATGCTGTTGCCTGAATGCATGACAGCTGCTGGCAAGCTGCTGTACAGGGGCACACAGCCTGCCCCCTCCAATAAACATACACTCCAAGATTTAAGGGACTAACTTTGGTTAAGGGCCAAAAGAAACTACTTTCTGGAGGCAAAAGCCTCTCTGGAGATTCTCCAATGACCACTGTCATTGATGAGAGCACATTATTATCTGTATCTAAACAAGTAAATAGATGAACTGTCATCCTAACGGCAGAAGATGAATATATGGAGAATTTTCCCCTGCAGAGCAAAATGATGCGACTTCTCCTCCCTCCTCCCTCCAAACTGGCCTCTAGCGGAGTCAAAGGAAGGACAACCAAAAAATCTGATTCAGAAATGCGAAACCAACAGCCTTTTTGCTGACAAACTCCAGTTGACTTAGTGCAAATTTTGCCTCAAGGATCACTGAAAAGACACAGAAAGTGCAGGATTCAGGTCTTTGCTGAAATAAATTATCCAGGTTACTGAATGGCAGGCACCAGTGCCACACTTCAGCAATTGGCTAGATTTATTGCATACCATTCATTTTCTGCTATATAATTGAGCTTTGCCATAGCCACTAATATTTGAATTATTTAACAGAAACTCTCTGAGTTCAGCAGAACATTTTTTTTGCCTTTAGAGAACCACGATTTGAGGTGGATCGAAAATGTCCATTAACAGTAGTGAAAGACACATAAGCTTATACCTGGGAATGAAAATAAAGTCTCACTAAAGATCATGATGTGCCATAAATAAGTCTAAGGAGTTTGGTGTTCTCAGGATACCCAATGTCTTGAGCAATCAGGCAGTTTACAAGCTCATGGGGGTAATCTCCTCCAGGCTGCATTTTTAAGGGCTCGGGAAAGCAGGATGGTAAGACAGGTCTCATTGGGGTCTAAGGCATTTCCCAGCCCCAGCAGGACAGGGCTAATATCAGATCTTCATGAGTGTCCTGGGTTCAGCTGCAACAGTTATTTTTTTCTTTCTTAATAGTTCGTGCAGTGCTGTGTTTTTGACCTTAATCTGAGAACAACATTGATAACACACTGATGTTTTAGTTGTTGCTAAGTAATGCTTGCCCCAACCAAGGACTTTTCAGTCTCATGCTCTGCCAGTGAGGAAGAGCAGAAGAAGCCAGGAGGAAGCAAAGATAGAACAGTGACACAAACTAGCCAAAGGGGTATTCCACACCACCGCACATCATGCCTAGTATATAAACTGGGTGGCGTTACCCAGAAGGCCTAGATGGGTGGGCTCTCATGAGACCTCACTTGGAATATTGTGTACAGTTCTGGCATCCTTAGCTTAAGAAGGACATGGAACTGTTCGAACAAGAGCAGAGGAGAGCCACGAGGATGATCAGGAGGTTGGAGCACCTCCCATATGAAGACAGGCTGAGAAAGTTGGGTCTGTTCAGCCTGGAGAAGAGAAGGCTGCGTGGAGACCTCATAGCAGCCTT
>JASSUY010038168.1:0-45262 GCA_032466535.1 Forpus xanthops | reverse complement strand
CTGGTGCAGGAGTCGGGCTGGGGGGGAGCACTCGGGGGTCCGGGGGGCAGCGGTGCCGCAGGAGTCGTGGTCGCCATTTGAGCCCGCCGTGCCAGTAGGGGGCGCTGCGGGGCCGGGCGCGCCCGATGGGGCTCAGCGCGTGGGAGTGGGAGTGAAAGCGCCCTGAAAAAGGAAGAAACTCCGGGGCTGCTGCCTGCCTGTCTGCCCGCCTGCCTGCCTGCCTGCCCGCCTGCCCGCCTGCCCGCCTGCCCTCAGCACGAGGTTATGGGAGGACCAGAAGCACCAGAGATGGGCTGGAGCAGGCAGCATCCTCCCCTCCCTGGGGCAGCCGCTGACCTCCAGGCCCGGTCTCCGGGACTGGCACCCGTTTGCAAAGCGGTTGTGCAGACGCCACCGGTCAAGGGCAGGCTGTATGAAACCTGGAGTGGAAAACTGCCCCATATGTGCCCACAGGGACCAGAAACGGGCTCTTTGTTAATGACGTTAATTAGGAGGTTAATCGGGTATTTGAAGCTCTGAAGTTGCAAGTGAAGCGCTCCAGGATGTGAGCATGCCCCATGCAGACAGGCTGATGTGATGGGCAGGGCTGAGCCAACATCTGGACGATGTGACCGGAGTGATGCAGCTACTGGCACCTTGTGAAGGAGAGACCTCAGAGTGCAGCAGCCTGGGAAGAAACCCAGCCCCAGCCACTGCTGAAACATCCCCACTGCCAGGAGGCAACGGATGCTGCAGAGCAGGCTCTCACAGCTCCCTTGCTCCTGCTGTCCTGGCCTGGGCAGGGGATGGCCCCAAGCATGGCTCTGCCTTGCCACCAGCCTGGATGGCTGTGGATGGCGGATGGTGTGTGTGCGTATGGATAAGGGTAGTGTTGGGGCCACCAGGTGTCCAGGCTTGAGCTGATGGCAGGACAGGAGTCCCTGGATCAAGGCTGCTGTCCTCAGGGAGATAACCCCCTGGTTTGAGTTACCTCTGCAGTGGGGGAGCACAGAAGTCCTTTGTGCCACTGCAGCATGGGGCAGAGCGGGTTGCAGTCCACAGTCTAACACAGGTAGCTCTGCTGTGTGAGGGGGTCAGGGACCAGGACACTGTCCCAGGGATGCCGCTGTGCAGAGCAGCATCCCTGCCCCAGTGCTGACTGTGGCTTCTGGAACAGGAAGGAGCCAGGCACAGTTCACTCATCTCCTCCCCATAGCGGGGACACCTCTGTGGTACAGTTTCCTCGCATTTCTCTTTGCCAGCAGCATGAAGAATTATAGAGCAGTTTGTGTTGGAAGGGACCTTAAAGCTCATCCAGTTCCAACCCCTGCCATGAGCAGGGGATCTTCCACTAAAGTAGGTTGCTCCGAGCCCCTTCCAACTTGGCCTTGAACAGTGCCATGGATGAGGCAGCCACAGCTGCTCTGGGCAATGTCGTCTGAAGCTGAGGATGCCCCACAATCATCACGCAGATGTTAACTGTATGTACCCTCTGGGACACAGTGTCCCCTGGGCTTTGTCAGCTCTCCAGAAAAACAGTTAACGGTCAAGGACACCCTGCTCAGATGGCAGGCTCAGGAGTTTTGCAAAGACAGTAGCGTAATAGCCACGTGTTATCTGTCACCAGATTACCGTTGGGGTTCTAGCTGGGGTGGCTGTGCTGGAACATAGGGACAACAGGCAGCTCGGACTGTGCAAGGATGAGGAGGGGGGACAGAATGTCAAGAACAGGGAGGTATGTCCCCTTCAGAAGGGCATTAGGCACCACAGCGTAGGCAGCTGGCCATGCTGGATGGGCCACTGGCCACCAGGCAGGGCTGGCCCTGCTGCTTGCAACACTGCAAGGGGGCTGTTGGAGATGTGCTTGCAGAGCATCAGCGTTTCTATGGAAACCTGACCCTGTGGCCTAATGTGAGTTTTTCACCTTGGGTTCTCTCCCAGCTGGTCATTAGCCAGGGGCACTTGGGGGCCGCAATGGAGGGCACTGGGATGGCAGCGTGGGGCTGCCAGGTGGTTTGGACCAGAGGAGGCAGCAGTTGGTTCAGCTCCGGAAGGGGCTGCAGGTCTGGATTCAGATGGGCAGCTCTGCCTTGCCCAGAGAGCTGAGCCTGCAGGGAGCAGCTCTGTCTGTTGGCATGGAAAAGCCCAGGGGAAGGCAGCCCCAAGCCCTGGGCAGGAGTCCCATCAGAGCCCCATCACAGCTTGGCTCTGTGGCTACTGCCCCACAGTAACCCTGCCCTTGGTGGCACAGCACAGCATGGCATGTCTCCCTGCCCGCCACTGGCACCTGCTCACCCTCCCCGTCTGCCCCATGGTGAGGATCAACCACCATCACTCAGCTGGTGGTGCCAGGGCATGCCCGTGCTGCTGGCCATGTGCTGCTGTTCCAGGGCACAGGCTGGCAGGGACTGCAGGACCCCCGCATTGGCCAGCAGTGGGGGGATCTGGCACAGGGGCTGGAGCACGGTGCTGAGCGGGGTGACATGTGCCAGTGGCACTGTAGCTGCAGTGGGCCCCTGGGACAGCAGCGCAGAGTCCCCCAGGCAGTGCCCCACTGTCCCTCACCTGCTGCCTGCCCCCTGCCCCCCTGGCTTGGGGCTCAGCCCCGGCTCTGCTGCCTGCATGCTGCCTGCAGGCAATTCAGGCCCCATGCCTGGTTTCCATGGCAACTCCAGTTGAAATTACATTAAAAGAAATAAAACCAGCAGCTTTTCTGTTTGGCAAGCAGGGGGAAGGGAGCTGGGCTGAGAAAAATGGGGGGTAGGGGAAGATGAGATCCCACATGGTGGTGGTGGTGCAGCAGGGGTGGTGGCATGCAGGAACCCCCCCATAGCAGCACCTGGGTCCACGTGTGCTGTGCTGGGGTGATCCCAGCATCCTCCTGCATGGGTGCCACGGACATGGGGACTGCCCGGATCCCCTGCCAGCAGGCACAGCCATGGCCCCCCCAGCCTGGGAGCCTGCAGCCCCTGCATGCTCCAAGAACACGTTCGGACACACTACTATTAAAAATATCACTTCTGTTTTATTTGGAATCTGTTACTTTGCGCGGGTGACAGGGTATAAATACATTCTCCAATGGGGGTCCTCAGCCCTGCCTGGGGCCGTGGCAGGGGGCAGGGCCGGGGTGCACTGGCCCCAGGTTGTAGGGCCGGCCGGCACCGGTGCGTCACGGCCGCCAGCTCTGGCAGCGTCTGCCAGCCGGACCGACTGCACAGGGACGAGGTATGGTGTCCCCACGCCACCCGACCCGTCCTCCTGCCTCCCCAGGCCCTGCCCTGGGGCTCGGTGCCCACCATGGGGGCGGTTCAGACTGGGCTGCCCCGTGTGGGCTCCCACACCCAGATGCACCCAAACCTTGAGCCCTGCCACCCGCAGCAGCGGTTCCGTGGGCACCACCAGCCCAGCGGCTGTCCCAGCCCCATCACCCCCAGTTGCCCACTCAAGCAGCCCTGCTCTACACCAGCTGCATGTCCCGGATGCCGGAACCGGGGTATCCCGACAGTGGGGGGAAGGCCCCAGCAGAAGCAAGGCGGGTGGCAGAGTAGCTGTCAGTGAGCAGCTTCACCCTAACCCTGCCAGTGCCCCAGTGCTGCACACCCTGCAAAGCACTGGTGGGCAGGGAGGGCACAGCGGGCACTGGTGAAGAGACCCGGGATGCTCCCAGGGGAGCAGGGTAGGCTGGGGAGCACTGGGACATGGTGCTGAGGGTCTGCCCTGGCTTTTGGGGTGCGGGCAAATGGTGCTCACGGCAGTTGATGCCCCTGTGGGGTGGTGGGTGGCAGGGGCTGTGGTGGCAGCAGGGAGGGCTGGGGCCGTGGGTGCCCGCAGTCTGGCCCATCGGGTTGGCTGTTTGGCTGAGACACACGGGCATGGGCGACAGAGGAGGGAGAATATCAAAAATACAAAAGAGGGCAGGAGGCAGCGCCCTGCCTGGTGCCCACGGGGGCCATGGGGCGCCAGCACCATGTGCACAAGCTGGCTTCCAACTGGCTTTTTATTTTGTATCAAGAACACTTGGTTTTAAAATCTTTACAAAGGACAAAACGCGGCGACTCCGTTAGTTGTGTAAAGAACTAAAGATCTGCTTAAAAAACGTCTCTGCAAAGAGAAACAACTGACACAAAAGAGATTCTCTGCAGCGCAAAGAGGGGTGGATGTGCCGAGTCTCCGGCCCGGGGCCCTGCGCCCAGGGTCCCCAGCCCCAGGCGCTGGCCCCAGCACCCGAACCCAGCACGAATCCGGGTCTCTGGCCCCTGCCTGCTCCCTCTGCCTGTAGCACCATGGCCCACAGCAGCTTCTCAACACAGGGAAGGAGCCGATTCCAGGGCCCTGGGGATGCCAAGCTGCCCAAGGATGCTGCGCACGGGTTGACGGGATGCCCAGCCCCACTCCTCGCTCCTCATCCATCCAGAGGTGCTCAGCAGGCAGAGCGCTGGGGATGTGATCGCCCTGGGGGAGGCACAGCCCCGGTGCAGGGAGCCCCGTGGCTGCTGCCAGCAGGGTGCCCTCCTGCCTGCCAGTGCCAGGGCATGGGAGCAGGGGCTGCGCTGTGTCCCCCCTGCATCCCAGCTGCATCCCCAGGCGACCCATGGGGGAGCAGGGAGAGTCAAAGCACTCCTGGAAAGTTAGATAGGAACGAAAGAAAGCGCTGGGGGGGGGAGCGGGGCCTTGGCCGCGCTGGGACCCCGCAGGTCTCCGTCTGCAGAGCCGCACCATCCACGGCACTGCCTCTCCGCCCGGGGAGCTCCGCTGGCCCCGGTAGTCCCTCTGCCAGTGTCTGTGCGTGCATGTGCGTGCGTGCATGCGTGTGCGCGGGTGGCGGGCGGCTATACCCGCGTGGTGGAGTGTGAGTACGGGAGCCCCGTGCTGTTGAAGCCAGCGGTGAAGGTGTTGTAGGGGTGCAGGGTCTGCAGCCCCACCAGCGAGTTGGGGATCATAGTGATGGTGTTGGGGGTCATGAGCGGGATGTCATCTGGAGAGCGGCGCAGGGTGAGGGTGTAGTCGGGCAGAGCAGCCAGGCGTAGGGCATCGTGAGGCTGCACAGCCTCGCACTCGTGGTGGCCCTGGCTCACCTGCAAGGATGGCATCTCCTCGTCTGGCGCATGGACCATGTCATTGGCGGTGCCACGCTGGGGGCTGGGCTGCCGGTGTGTGTCCTGCCGGTGCTTGTCCTTGCGGTAGTAGAGGGCGGCGAAGGCCAGGACGTTGAGGAAGAGAAGGGAAGCGCCCACGGCGATGGTGACGCTCAGCTCCGTGGAGTAGTCACGGGGGCTCTCGAGCAGGGTGCCTGCCTCCTGCTCTGGGCTCCACTTCTCCTTCCCGTTGTCGCTGTTGTAGGCAGGTGAGATGGCGGGACGCTTGGTGGTCCAGATCTTGCCGTTGGGACGGCGGGTGATGTGGGAGTTCTGCGTGGTGTCAGGGGGCGGCACTTTGGTGGTGGTGGAGGTGTAGTGGAACATATCGTGCAGGTTGTACAGGTGGGGGACGAGGTGCTTCCAGAAAGCCACCTTGGTGGCCCGGTAGTGGTCACGTACCCGTGGCTTCAGCCCGATGTGCAGGTACAGCTGGTCACGGGGGTTGTACTTGGACCAGGCCACCTCCTCAAACCGATTGGCCTTGGTGTGGATGAACTTGGTGTCCTGGGGGACTGGTTTGTTGGGGTCCCTGCAAAACACAGGCAGAACAGAGCTAGCACTGGGAAAAACAGAGATGAGAAAGGAGAGCCAGTCACAGAAATGGAAGCTGGGGGACCTTTGCCAGGGGTGGCACAGGGTGGGCTGGTGAAAGGTCCTGCATAACTGGACAGCACTCCAATCCTGACCAAGCCTCATGCACAATGACCAATGACCAACCAACCTCCCCACCCCTGTTCTTGGTGAGGTTCTGTTCTAGGACCTAGCCTGCGCTCAGCTTTTCTCTGTGCCCTGACCCCACTGGAGGTGAAGTACTCAAACCTCTGGGGACAGGGGCTTCAATGTTCCAAACCAGGCAGGACACTCCCCAGAACAGCTCAAAGGGGTGCAGCTTCAGTAAGTGCAGATCCCCCAGGCACAGCACCCATCCCCACTCACCCTGTCTTGGCAAAGTTGGTCCAGTAGGTCATCACCACAGCGCTGAGCATGATGTCGTTCTTGGAGAAGTTGCAAGGAAAGAGATCTGTGGGGCCAATCATGGGGATCCCGAACACGTAAGGCACCTCATCCCCGTGGGCCGCGTCAGACCACGCAGGCTTCATTAGGCTCTGGCAGTGGTGGTAGAAGGCGTAGAAGTAGGTGGGGGAGCCATAGCGAGCATGCAGGTCAGCTGTCACCACCGATGGCTCTACCCACTGGTGGTCAGTGAAGAGGGCCACCAGTGTCTTGCGACGTGTCTCAGGGTTGTCCCTGTCGGCCCAGTCTGTGTACATGAACTTGATGGTCTCCCGCAAGGTGTCCTTGCCCTCAGGGTAGCCATATAAGTTGTCTACAAAGTTAGAGACTGAATAGTCAAAGTCACTGCCTGAGACACCGTCCTCAGGGTCCACCACACCCTCCACGAACTTCAGGCCCTCGCCTTGGTTGACTCCCAGCATGATATCATAGTTGAGGAACTCGCCCTGCTCCATCAGGATCTCTGGGTCATCTGGGATCACATCGCCATCAATGACCGGCCCAAAGGCCACATGGTAGCGAGCTGGCTGGATGTCTTGCTCCACCAGCTCCTTGGCACTCTTCTGCCGCAGGCAGTCCACCATGTCCACTGTGTCCAGGACATTGCAACCCACCTTGTCAGCCAGCATGCTGGTGTACTTCACGGGCTGGTAGTTCACTGCCCAGCTGGAGAGCGCAGAGCCGCTCTGGATGATGGCTCTCTGGAAGAGACCTGGAAGACAGGCAAGGGGCAGAGGAAGCTCACAGTGCCATTCCAACACCCCAGCGCTGCCGTGTGGGATGCAGCATGGAGAAGACATTGATGCCCTTTGATCCCTGCAAGGAGCCAGCACTCCAGCCCATACCTGGCCCTGACCCGTGCTGTGTTGCCTTCTGAGGCAGGCTGGCACAGGGGGTCAGCTCAGAGCCACAGAGTGGCCAGGTGATGACTGGGCATGCAGCAGGTTCTCCTGGCAGCAACCAGGGGCTGCTGTGCTCCCTCTGCAGGGAATGGTCTGGCACCCCTCTGCTGTGGGGAGGAGCCGGGCCATGGCTACATCACAGCCTGGCCCCACAGAGCAGCTCACGCTGTCCAGCCAGCCCGGGGTGTCCTGAGCCCCAAGGCGCATGTGCTGCCCCACTCAGAGCATCCTCCAGCCCAAGGTGGCCTCATGGAGCAGCGCAGCTGCAGGCTGGCAGCAGCCGGAGGGTTAATGACTGCTTGGGGACAATTAACCCTGCATGTCCCACCCTACTGCTTTGTCAGGGTCCCCCTCACCCCCTCCCTGCTGCTTCCTGCCCAGCTGGGGCTGCTCAGTGCCAATCCGGCCCCGAAGAAGCACGCTGCCAGATGCACAAAGAGGGCCTTTCTGCCACCGGGAACACAGAGGGAGTGGACTTTCGCCCTGGAAAACGGGGCCACAAAGGCCCTGGCCCAGGCGGAGGAATGTGTGGCTACGCTCCAACCCCATGTCAATGGCGCTTGTGCTAGGAATACAAAGGGCGGTGAGGAAGTGGAGCCTCCGGGGCCATGAAAGGCAGCCAGGCTTGGGGTGCACCCTGGGGTCCCTGCTTTTGGGCCAGCCCTCTCTGGCACCCTGGGTGCTGCCTGCGCCCTTGTCGAACCCTGACACTAGCTTGCCCTGAGGGACTGTCTCAGGTGGTCCCTGAAAGCTGCTGGCACAGCAGGATGGTGGCTGTGAGGGCGCCGCTGGCCCCCTGGAACATGGAGTGCCTGCACGAAACTCCCTGTGCAACCAAGGCCATGTCACCCTACAGGGGAAAGCATGCACCTTCCTCCAGCAGAAGTGCTTGGAGGCTCCTGGCTCCCAGCCACCGTGCCCGTAGCTCTTGTCTGTACGCACAGCCCTTGCTCTGCCAAGTACCTGACGTACAGTCCCATGCACTGGGACAAAGGGAAGTCACAAGCTCTGTTTGTCACCTCCTGCTGCCGTAGAAAGCTGTAACCAGCCCACAGGCTGGAGACTGGCCATGGGCTTGCTTGCTTTGCAGCATCATCCACATGCCAAAGGGCCAGGATGGAGGTTTCCTGGCTCTCAGGAGATGCTGTCCCAACAACAGCCATCTTTCCCTGCCAGCAGCATCACTTCCCAGATGGACCCACCAGACTGGGCTCTGCCACTGCTCACCCATGTCTGCAGAAGCACAGGCAGCTGGTGTCACCAACTGGCTGTGTCCCCAATAAAGTCCCTTTGATGTGTCGCTGCATGGACATGTCCTGCTCCAGACATACCCAAGAGTCTGTGAGAGCCCAGCCCTGCCATGCCCTCCTGCTCCATACCAGCACCCAGCTGAAGCCTGATAAGCATCCCAGGGAGGCATCACCACCCTGCAGCTCATCTCAGAGCTCTCTAGCCTACTGGGGCCCAGGCAGGAAGATGCATCTCTGTCTTCCCTGTCTGTTCCTCTCCAAGGTGAGGGTCCCAACGCATCCCATGTCCTGGAGAGCTGGCTACCACGGCAGAGTGGAGCCAAACAGTGGGCCCAGGGCTGTGCCAGATGGTGCCTCATGCTGCAGGCTGCCACCAGCTCTTGGCTTCCCCTTTGCTTTGCACAGGAGCTGAGACCAGAAACACTTCTGAGGTTGTCTGTACCAAGTCCCACTCCAAGCAGGGTGCTGGGTGCCTTGTCCAGCTGAGGACAGAGCATACCCAGAGCTGGCAGCGAGGGGCAGCAGGCTCCACAGAGCAGGAGATGGGGCAAAGGAAGTATAAGAGGTTTGCACAGCAGCAACTGCTCCTGCCCCAGCATGGCCTGGGGAGAGAAGCAGCACTTCGGTGAGGAACCAACCCACCTACATGTGCTGAGGCTGGCAGGGAAAACATGGGTATCCCTGGCAGCCAGACATAGTACGTGCTGCAACAGCCTCCAGCATCTGCCTCTTGTAGCACCTGGCAGAGCAGGCACAAATTAGCAGCTTCATTAATAGCTCTTGATCAAAATGAGTTTTATTTTGATGCAATAAAAACAAATCTGCGTGGTCTTCATGGTGCATGTCAGTGCAGTTCCTCTACCCTGCTCCAGTGTGGCTTCCCCATCCCCGGGAGGATGGGTGCTCTGGAGCAGAGCTTTTTTGAGGTCATTTCATGGCCTTTTGCTTTGATGAGACATTGCAGCACTGAGCACTCCCTTCCTGCCTCACAGTATTTACAGCTGGCAGTAGCTCCCCTGCCACAGCAGTGAGGGTGCCAGGCACCCAATGCCACTGTGATGCACAGGGAGCCACACCACAGGCACTGGGCCTGGATGGGGCAGCAAAGGACATGGCAGCAGATGCAGTGTTTAGTGGCAGAATATCTAATGTCACTTGAGAAGTGCTACACTGACACAACAGTATTTTTCATGGCTGGAAAGTCGAGGAGCAGCCCCACCATCCCCGGCCTCTCTCCATGCTGCTCCCTCCAACCCAGGCTACCTAGGCAGCCAAGCACATGGACCTGCTTCCCAAGAGGTGCCACCATCTGGCAGTGAAAACCAGTCTACAACCTTAGGGGCATTCTGGCTTCTGGGTGCCCTGCCAGAAGCAGGGCAAAGCAAGAACCCAATCCCAGAGAGACACCTGGACTGAAAGCACATCCCTGCAATCTCTGCCTGCCTCCAGGCACTGCTGTGAGGGAGGGGAGCACTCTAAGAAGTACTATGGATGCATTACACCTGGCATCCCCTCCCTGGCCTTTCACACTCAGCATGAAAACCCTTTTCTTATGTTGGCCATGGGGATGATCAGGGGCTGAAACACCTCCCATATAAATACAGGCTGAGGACATTTGGGCTGTTCAGCCTGGAGAAGAGAAGCTGTGTGGAGAACCCAGAGCAGTTTCCAGTGTCTGAAGGGGTCTACATGGATGCAGGAGAGGGACTCTTCATCAGAGACTGTAGTGATAAGACAAGGGATAGCAGGTTCAAACTGAAACAGGATAAATTCAGGTTAGATATAAGGAAAAGCTCTTCCCTGTGAGGGTGCTGAGGCTCTGGCACAGGGTGCCCAGAGAAGCTGTGGCTGCCCCATCCCTGGCAGTGTTCAAGGCCAGGCTGGATGAGGCTTAGAGCAGCCTACTCTAGTGGAAGGTGTCCCTGCCCATAACAGGGATTGGAACTTGATGATCTTAAGGTCCTTTCCAATCCAAACCATTCTGTGATTTTTTCTGCTGGGGCTTCCAGCCTATGAAATACTCCCTGCCCCTGTGCCCGCTCTGCCCAGAGTGACTGCACAAGGGTAGGAGGGCACACAGAGCTCCAGGTATCCACACAGGGGTAGCACAGTGCCACATAGGCCCTTGCAGCTGCAGACCATTACCTGCCCTGCCTGTTGCTCAGAAATCTGCAGAGATCCACTCGTGCTCCTTTCCTACACACTACTCAACGTCTAACACAAGAAAAACATCCTCTGATTTTGTCTGTCAAAAGCATCTCCTCCTGTGTGCTAAAGAGCTGCTGCCTGCCCAGTGCAGTTTTCAGTAGCTGAGAATCCTACTCCAGAAGCCCCAGAAGCAGTGAAGTCCTGCTCTGCTCTGGCATGCGACATGGGCAGTGGCTCTGTAGGTATAATTCACGTTTTCCTTAAGCTTATTGTAGTCTAATACCATTAATATTTCCCCAGGTCAACAGCCACAGGAGTGCCCTGCTCAGGAGCTGGCATGTGGGAGCAGGAGGACAGAGGGGCTCACTTCAGGCACTGGGCCCCCCTGCAGGAGTACAGACAGAGCATGAGTGTGCCGAGCACCCTGGGGCAGCAGGGAAAGGGGCTTACCCAGAGCAGACGAGTCCTGAGCAGGCAACACAGCTCCATGTGCTTTCAGCTTTGGGAAGCAGCTGCCCATCAGGTCTAGACATGCCTCTGTTGCCAGGTCTATGGGGCAGAGCATCCCCCAGAGCTCTGGTCCTTGGGGAGCCAAGGGTTCCCTAGCAGTGGGAGCAGCCACCCCAAGAGCAGGAGCACTCTGCACAGGGTGAGTTAGTGCTGGCTGTGTCCTAGCCCCAGCACAGAGGGAGCATGGAACCTGGTGGGCTATCCCATGCTTGGGAACCCCCCCCCCCAAAAGCTCTGGAGCCCCTCTGCATTCTCTGATCCCCTGAGCCATAGCAGCATGTCTCAGCCTCTCCAGTTCACTGGCCCATCCAATGAGAGGCTAGCAGCTGGTTATGACCACTGGGCACCCTGATGGGCAGCATGGGTGTGTTCCTGGGGAAGGATCATCAGTGGGAAGCAGAGCCCAGCACAGCAATGGGTCTATGCATGGGGGTGGGAAAATGGTGTGCTGGAATCAGGCAAGTTTAACCAAAAAGGGCAGTTGAATAAATCTGGGAGAGCTGTTTTGGACTTGCCTTTGACTCCGTGGTGCATCAGGATCCTATGAGCTCTGTGTCAGGTCTGAGCTCAGCAGGATGCTGCCCTTCATTCCCTACCACTAGCATAGGCTCTGCCACCTCTTACCACAGCTAGCACCAGCAGCACCTGCAAACCTCCACATCAAGGACTACCAGGCAAACCATGATGATGATGCTGGTGCAGCCCCCTTTGCAGCAGACTGGCCTGAGATCATTCCTGCTTTCAATACTGGGGCAATCAGTTCATCAACAGCTCTCTGAGTCAGAGGAAGGCTTTGCAAGCAGCCTGGTGTCCTGGGCTCAGCAGTAGCAGTCACTTTTCTCCTTAGTAGCTGCTGCAGTGCTGTGGTTTTGACTTTCAGCCTGGGAACAGCTCTGGTAACACCGATGGTTTCAGTTGTTGCTCAGTAATGTTTTCTCTGACCAAGGACTTTCTGAGCCTCATGCTGTGGCAGGGAGAAGGGGAAACTGGGAGGAAGCAGAGACAGGACACCTGACCCAAACAGACCAAAGAGGTACTCCATACCACAGCATGTCATGCCCAGGGCGTAAAAACTGGGAGCAGGGACCCAGAAGATTTAGTTCATGGCTCAGTCAGTGGGTGGCGAGCGGTTGTATTCTATTCCCTTGTTGTTTCCCTTGTCATTATTATTACTGGTGGTAGCAGTAGTGATTTGTGTTACACCTTAATTACTGAACTGTTCTTATCTCAACCTGTGGGAGTTGCATTCTTTTGATTCTCCTCCCCATTCCTCTGGGATCACAGGGAAAGAAGGGGAGGGGAAACTCCAGAGACTGTGTGGTTTTTCTGAGTTACAGCTGGGCTTAAACCACAACACGTGGCCAGTGCCAGACTCCTCCCATAAACCCTCCACCATGCCACCAGCACTGCTGAAGGTCTCCATTCCTGTGTGGTTCCCAGGCTGTTGAGCTGCGCTGCAGCTCTTTGCAACAGCTTCAAGTGCAATTGTGTGTGTCTCTGAGGTGCAAACTCACGCCCGTATCCATTGCCCTTATGCCTAATCTTCTCCTTTACACTGTGCTTGGAGGCACAGCACTGGAAGAGGGATGCACCCTCATATAAAGCCCTGTGACCAAGATCCTGGCAGGCTGGTTCCCTGTGGACCAGTTCAGGCTTTGCGCCTGCCATTTTCTTCAGGACATTTACTGAGAACACCTCTACTCCCATGGTTAATTTTTTTCCTAGTGTTCAATGTAAATATCTCTGTGGGCGGTTTACATGCATTTGCTCTTATGCCAACACAATCTTCTAGCATAAGGAATTAATTTCTTTATCTAGAGAAAACACTCCGCTATATTTACAGATATCAACCATATCACTTCCACCGTGTTTCCACAGCTCGCTGAGTCTCACAAGACGGGGTGCTCCATGGCTCCCCAGGCTCAGGTCAGGCTTCCACTCTATTCCAGTATGAATGCCCTCCCAAGCATTGCAGTCTGTGCTCTCAGTGCCCTGCAAGGTGTCCTACACCCCCTCCACACCTGCACGTGGGCAAGGAGCTGCAGGAGGGGTCCCCATCTCTCCCCACACCTAGGTGCTTCACCTGGGCTGCAGCCCCATGTGCTGGGAGCACCAGTTCCATTCCTGGCTCCCATGTGCTCTGCTGCTGGCACAGGTTTTGCTTCCCAGCCCTGGGTTCCATTCTCACCGATGACTAGTTAAACTGCAGCCCTGACTCAGCTGGGGTGGCTGCTGGTACCAGCTTAGATCAGCAGCTGCAGCATCCGTAGGCACAGCTGACACCTACCTTCAGAGTGGTGGGAGAGGGTGAGCAGGCTGACACAGGAGGCACCGATGCCGGAACCGAAGACAGTGATCCGCAAGGGATCTCCCCCAAAGAAGGCGATGTTCTCACTGACCCAGCGCAGCGCCTGTATCTGATCCAGCAGCCCGTAATTGCCCTTGGCAGCCTGGTCCCCCGTGCTCAGGAACCCTGTGAGCCAAGGGGAGCCAGGTTAACGATGAGGAAGCAGGGGTATCCTGACCTCCCACCTCCCTTCCCCAGGCCTAGGGGAGCTTCTACAGGACCCTGTCCTACAACAGCACAAGATACCACTTCCAAGCAAGTCCTGTGAGCTCTAAGCTGGAGAAGGGACACCACTGAGCTCCAGCCACCCTCTCCACAGCACAAAGGGGTGAAGGGCTGTGAGTGATGGGCATGAAGACTTGTCCTACCCTTGCCCCACCACCTGTGCTAATAACAGGTCAAGACACCTTATGCATGCTCCAAGGAAAGAAGAGAAAGCAGTGGTGGTTCCAGACAGGATGAGTGTGGGCACAGCCAATGCTTTCCATGGACTAGCAATGCAAAATAGCATTTGCTCTATAAATATAAGGAGGTGGGCTGGGCAGAGGGGAACCCACTGCAGCTTAAAATACAATGTCTCACAGTGAGGAAGATGCTGAGAAATGCTTCCAATGGCAAAGGCAACACCCAAGATAAGCTATCAGTGCTTCATTTGCTTTGACTCAAAGAAGGAAGCTAAACCCACAGTGCTAAGGTAAAATCCAGGCAGGTAACCCTGGCAGGCAGGGAGCAGCACTGACGATGCTGCTCCAGCACTGGAGGTGCTCTGGCTGGGCACACTGCACCACCTCAGTGGAGATGACAATGACACCATTAGTCTTATTTCATATTGTGATTTACACCTCTTGAATTTGCACCTATCCATCTTAAGAGAGTTGACTTTAAATATTGAAACATCTTGAATAGGCTTGTTTTTACTGGAAAGCCTGTTTTAACTGCCATCTTCCCCAGGAGGCTATGGGGTCCGGAGACTGTCAGATGTGCTGCCAGGGGTACTGGTCAGGAGCCCAGCTGTGCCATGTTAGATGGCTTGGGAGAGAGCTGGCCCTACAGCAGTTTGATTGAGAGGGAGCTCTCCTCAAACATCCGTCCCTCTGGTTCTGCCTGCTGCTAAGGGAGATAGCAGTGATGCTCCAGGCAGATGTCATGTCCCAGGCCATGGGGAGTTCTGCTGCAGCAGACAGGGGACAGCACTGCCTTTTGACCCTGTGCCCCCCTTTCACCTCCTTAGGTCACTAGTGCTCATGAAATCAGAACTGTATACAGCACCTGACACCATTCTGTGACCCCTTCTGCACAGAGCTAGGCCACAGTGGGGGGGCTGCAGGGGTCTCAGTAGCTCAGCTGGCTTGGGGGCAGCCCATGCCTGGGGATGGAGAGCTGCTGTATCCCCAGGGGCAGCCAGGCCTTGCCACAGACAGCTCACTGCTCTGAGCCCTCTCAGGAAGAGATGCTGGGTAAACACATTTATTATTTATTTAACTGCAGACCAATATTTGCTTTCAGCTGAGCCAGGTTGTGTAAATGCACCTGGAGGGGGCCAGTGCCAGGAACCAGACCCCACTGCACCCCAGTGTCCAGGGCAGAAGGCGAGGGCAGCCTGCCACAGTGCAGCCCTCATCCTGTTGGGTCCCATTCCTCCCACCACCCCCTTCCCATCTGGTTCTGCACCCACCAGCTGTGGGTGCTCGTCCCACTGCCCTGCTGTGCCCATTCTGGCCAGCCCATACCAAGCACTCCAACGCGGTAGTTCAGGGTGATGACAATCACATTCCCGTAGCTGGCCAGGACGCTGCCATCTATCATGTTCCCCGTGCCCTCCATGTATGAGCCGCCGTGGATATACACCATCACTGGCTTTGCCCCGCTGTCCCGGATGTCTGGAAGGAGAGGTGGTTAAACACAGGTCCCTGCTGATGGCTGCACTTCCCTGCCCGACAGGCAGACCAAGGATGAGGGCAATGCCAGCTGCCAGGACGGGGGATAGGGGCTTAGAAACCAAACACAGAGCTCTCCTGGTGGTCACAGCATGGACCTTCAAGGCAAATGACCACAGAACCATCCCTGCCAGCCCCTTTCTGCACCATCTCCACACTGCTGTCCCCTTGAGGGTCTCAACACGTGTGGGAGAGATGCCGGCTGTACCCAACTGCTCTGTCTGTGCTGGGGAGCCAGACCAATAGCGCCTCTGTTGTGGGTGGGAGTTGCAGATTCCAGCCTCAGGATGCAGCCCCATGTCCTCTTTTTGGCTGGACCCAAGCCCTCAGCTCAGGAGTCCTGGAAGCTGGCATTGCAGGGGGGCAGGGACAGGGGTGTGCAGGACCTGGAAGGCAGAGGGGGCAATTGTGGGTGCTCCAACATCTGTCTCTCCCCACACCCCCCATTCCCGTCCCTCCTGGGAAGGTAGAAACCTGCCAGCTGCCTGTGAACCCATGGCACCCCAGTGCCCAGACACACACATGGTGATGAGGCAGATAGTGTGTGCATGTGTGCATGTCAGGGAGGTGAGCACAGTGTCCAGACAAGGACAGGGCATGAGGCATGGAGCGACACTGGGGAATGGGACGCTGAGGGCTGGGGAGGAAGGACTGTGGAAGCCAAGGGGACAGGGAGCAGCCACACTCCCTCTTGATCGGCCGTGTCCAGGGGAACATCCTTCCCCTTCTGCCTCACTGGCCTGGGGTCCCTCCTGGAGCCAAGCCCAGGCACAAGGGAAGAATACGCATACTCCGCTCCTGGTCCATCTCGCCCATGTTTGGTGGAGGAGGTGATTGCAGCTCTGGTGCCCAGCACTGATGGAATCTGCCATCCCTTGTGTTCACCTGCACCCAGCACCTCGCTCTGGTGGGCTGCATTGCCTGCCCCGATGCTCTCAGGCTGCTCACTGCCAGCCCTGTCACCAGGCACCAGGCAGGAGCCAGCCCCACCACGGTCCTGCAGGTACAGCAGCACTGCACAGCAGAGGTGCTTGGCCAGGGATGCTCAGCACCTAACCCCTACTCACATCCACTCCTCGCTGTGGCTTGCCCATGGCAGAGGGCTGCTGATGGGTACCTCTAGCATCCCCACCTCCAGCTGTGGCTTGAGGCATGGCTAAGTGTGGCTTCCCTTCCATATAGAAAAGCTCTTCCACCCAAGAGAATCAGCATATGCCAAAACCTGTGCTGGCACTGTTTCTATTGCCAGGATGCAATTGACAGGCAAATGCACAGGCCTGGGGAGCAAAAAGCATTTGCAGGGCCTCCGGGACAGACCTGCCCATGCAGCAGAGCTGCAGCAGGACAACTCTTCCCAGAAACCATCTGCTTGAAATGCAAAGTGCAGGAACATCCATGCCTGTATCCTCTCCTCCCTGCCACATGCTCCCACCAGAGCACAAAGGGACTTCCTTGCAGCCAAATGGCAGCGATGTGCAGATGTACCACAACGGTTCCCAATGGCTGCAGCACATTTTAGCGTGCAGGATCTAGCACAGTTAAGTTACTTAGGCTGAATGGCAGTTTATACCCTGGTACACGAGATCCTGGGGCACAGGTTAGTGGGAGAAAACAATGGGGCTTTGGTCCTGCCAAGGAAAAAGCTTTTTATCTGTGTCCTAAATGCCATCTGCCAGGTTGTGCTTGAGCTGCACTGGGACTCCTGCACACCATGAGGGTTCATTGTCCCTGCACATCAGGGCTGCACCCTGGCCAACCTCTCCTGCTGCCTCCTCTTCACATCCCTGCAGCCAAGCACACCGGCTCCACGCCCTGCAGACGAACAACCCCACTTCACTAAAAATAGCTTATTCTGCAGCTCGCTTAGCCCTGGCCTAAACCTGGAGTCACATCTGCTGGAGAGCTCACTCGCTCTGCCTCGGCCGGTGCGTGTGCTCTGGTTGCAAACGAGACCTTGCTCGTGTCGAGCGGGGAAGGAGAGAACTGAACAGAAACCACGTCCAGGTGGACTGTGGGACTCCTGTGCAAGACCCTGCAGGTGCTGAGCTTGCCAAGCTGCTGGCATGCCCGGACACTGGAGGAGGTCCCTGGCTCCCAGATGCATGTCACCAAGTCCAGAGGGATGAGGCTGGTGTGATGTGACTGGGCTCAGGGTGAAATGGGCGCAGGTGGCCCAGGGCGCCTCTCCTCCCAGGCTGCCATGCTTCCTCCCTGCCCTCGCTCGAGTGGGAGCAAACCCCTCCTAAAGCAGAAGACCCCTCACAAGCTTCTCCCCTGTGCTGAGGAGGGGAAGGTCCTGGGCGCCTGCACAGCCAGCCAGCCTGCCCCCCGCCCTGCGGCTGCCTGCCGCACAGGACACACACAGGGCTCCCTGGGGATGGCAGCGGGTGGCAGGCAAACGGAGTTGCTTTGCGTGTCATGCAGTGGCAGCCTCAAGCACAGAAATACCTTCGTCTTCATCACCGTCATTATCCGCTAAGTCCTCGCCCTGTTTCTTAGCGCTGGCTCCTAGGGACCAAACACGAGGAGACAGAACAGAAAGGGAAACAAAACCAAACCAAAAACAAAAAAGCAAACCGAAAAACAACAAAAAACAAAACAACAAAAGAGAATTCAAAAATAGCGTGATAGCAGAGCCGCTGGGGCCAGGCCTGTGCCCCACAGCACTGCTGGCTACTCACACTGCGCCTCTCCCAGCGCCAGGGCAGCGCTGCCTCGGGAGCCGCTTCACCCGAGCCCCTTCCCCGCTCCTGCATGGGGCCGGCAGCACCGGCGCTGGTGGTACATCAGCCTTTGGAGGCACTCGCTGATCCTCTGCGCCCCAGCACGGCACATGTGCGTGCGGACCCTCGGATCCTGGCGCCGAGGCAAGGCTCCTGCCCCAGGTGCAAGCAGGACCCCTGCTCCCAGCTCACCTGCCCCTGAGGACAACCAGCCCTGCCAACAGAGCGGCCACGTGAAGGGCCGCCCTGAGTGGCCTCTGGCCACCACCTGGGACACAGCACAGCTACGACACAGACCATGAGTGCTGCAGCACGGGCCCACCATGGCACGGTGCAGGGAGGCATTGTGATGGGCACCTCCGTGCACTGCACGGCTGTCCTGTACCAACTGCCTTGCTCATAGACTAGGCACATGGATGGCTGATTGCAAAGCCACCAAACAGCTTGCCCCAGTCAGGGCAGAACCCTAAAAATACTGACTGCTGTAACATCCTGAATGCCTTCCAGCTGTTACATGGTGCTTAGCAAACCCACGGTGCCAGGGCCAGCAACCTCAGCACAGCACTGTGGGATGCTTTTGTAGATGGCACATGCTGAGCACTGAACACGACACCTCCTGAGCTGTATGCTGCTGGCGTTAGCCAGAAGATGTGGCCTTTGGGTTGGCGGGGAACAGATACGGTGCAGACCTTTACCAAGGCTTCACGCTCTTGTGGGCACAAAGCTGAGGAGTGCCATCAGCCCCAGATTTCAGGAAGAGGCTGTGGTCCTCTTATCCCTTTAGGGCTGCAGACCAGCACCTGTGGTCCTCTGCTGCCCAGTGTCTGCACCATCCAAGACCCCTGGGTGAGGGTGACGTCGGGGGTGGCAGCAGGGTTTCCTCAGGGCAGGACTGCCTGCACTGTGCCTGTGCTGCCCAGTGACCTCCCCCAGACACACAGGGCTGCCAGGTCCTGCCAGGCACCCGCTGATCCCTGCTGTGATTACCAACAGGCCCCATCACCACTGCAGCAAGGGATCTGCACGGTCTCCAGCAAGGCTCCTGTGAGCCAGGGGCAGCCCCACAGCTGAGCAAACTACAATGAGGAGAGCACAAGACAGGAAGACCAGTTGTTCTTCTTCCCACACTGGGAGTGGGATCCTGCAGGCAACCCAGGTGACGGATGAAGGAGATAGCAGCATGGAGCGGGACAGGGTTTGAATTTAAAAGGGATTTGTGATAGGGGAGTGAGATCTCTGAAATGGCTGTGGGGCAGCCCCACCAGGGCAAGATGCTTGCACAGCATCTGAAGCAGATATGCCCTGGAATCAGGAGCAACGACCAGAAGTCTACAAAAATCCCTTTAAAAGGAGTGAAAAATCTGCAGGCATGAAAAGTTTGCAGGAGGTGGGTTATGTGAATCCAGGGAGCAGGGTGATGGGAACCACAGCAGCATCCCAGCACAGGAAAGGCCACTGTGAGGTGGTGAGGTGGAGGAGTAACTCCTGCACTGTGCAGAGCAGAGGCAGCCCTGGGGCTACCCAAGGCAGCCTGAAGCTAGATGAGAAGAAAACCTTCCTGGCAAAAAGGGCAGGAAAGCACTGGAAGAATGCCCTGGTGTGATCAGGTGAGAGACACACTGCAAGGAAGAGCAGGAGCTGCTCCTGCCTGGGGCAGGGATAGATCTATTGTCTCCAGTGCCATCCTGATTTCCTCTGACTCAGAGTTCACCTCCCAGCCTACCCCCTCCATGCCCCAGCCCTGCCTCCCTAACTCCTGCTTCGCCACCCAGCCATCCTCTGAGCTCCTCACACAACATTCTACGTTCACTCAACACACTCCCATCCCCACAATGTCTTGCCCCAGCCTCCCGGCCCCAGAATCCCCCCTCACTGCTACCTCCTTCCCTCCCAGCCCTCCCGTCAGCCTGTTTACAGAAGGCTGCAAGGTTGACCCACTGCATCTTCATTAGCAAGAGCTGCAAGCCCAGAAAGCAAGATGCAAAGTACTTGTGCAATATTGGCTCATCGATGCTGTGCACCAACCTCCTTGGAACGTCTAACGTTTTTCTCTAATGAAGACCACAGGCAGAAGCCTTCATCTGCACTGTGCTTCAGAGCTAGGAAGCCCATCACAAGCAGCTAGAGATGCACTTCTGCTGCCAAAGGCCCTGGTGCTATTAAAGCCTTGGGGTCAGCTGGACTACAGCCCTCCATCCTGGTCTCCTTCAAGAGACAAAGGTCTCCATGCAGTCAGGGATGGAGGAACCAGCTATGAATAGCTGTCAGGTTGTAAGAAAGGGCAGTGTACAACATCCCTGTGATCTGAGCAACTGTCCTGGCTGAGCAGGGAGGGATCTGGCTGGAGACTGCTGCCCTGGAGCCCAGGGATGGCTGGGACAAACCTGAAGTAACCTGAGCTATACACGCCACAGAAGGAACAGCAGAAAGCAGTGCTGGGAAGCTGAGCAAAGCAGGAGTGCAGTAGTGCAGACCAGGGGGAACAGTGGAGGTATATGGGCATGGCAGATGCAAAGCATGAGCCTTCCCCACCAGCAGGAAGGTGCCTGGGTAGGGGGGATTACGGTGAACATAGGCTGCTGTAACCAGCAGGCTCTTTGCCTCTTGCTATATTGTTCACCTCCACCAGGACCCACTGATGCCATATAGCTCCTGAGAGCAATTGATAGTTTTGCTTCCCTCACCCATGTATTGCACGTTGCTACATTACCTCCCTCCAGTGGTTATTCCCGTGTTCAAGGACACCAGGAGACCACAGAATGGCTGAGGTTGGAATGGACCATCAGAGGTCATCTAGTCCAACCTCCCTACTCAAGCAGGGTCACCTAAAGCACATCACTCAGGACAGTGTCCAGACAGCTCTTGAGTATCTCCAGGGAAGGAGACTCCACAACCCATCCAGGTACTTATTCTAATGCTCAATCACAGTAAAAAATACTTCCTCATGCTCAGGTGGAACTTCCTGTGGTTTAATTTGTACCTGCTGCCTCTCGTCCTATTGTATGGCACCACCGAGAAAAGACTGGCTCCATCCTCTTGACACCCCCCCTTCAGATCAGATCCCCCCAGACATTTCTCTAAGCTGAACAGACCCAGCTCCCTCAGCCTTTCCTCATACAAAAGGTGCTCCAGACCCTCAATCATTCTAGTAGCCTTTTGATGGACTTGCTCCAGGAGCTTCATGTCACTCTTAGAACTGGACACTGCTCCAGGTGAAGCCTCACCAGGAGTGAGTAAAGAGAGACGGTCACCTCCCTTGGCCTGCTCTTCCTAAAGCAGTTCAGGACACTGCTCTTGGTCACAAGGGCACATTGCTGACTCATGACAACTTGTCTGCCAGGACCCCCAGGTCCAGATATCTTCCTCTGTACTGGCAAAGGCCACCACATGGAGCCTCAGAGCACCCACCCGCATGAGGATGGGTTTAAGCTTATGGATTCAAGCAGGAAAAACCAAAAGGACTCAAGGCTCTTACTTTACCCATCAAAAGTGTCCTCCACTCACCCAGTGAGAATGCCTGTTGTTCCACTTCACTGTAAGCTGACTGTGAAGTGACATTGTTCAGGCTGATAGGAAGAATGCACACGGTCTTATCTGAAGGCTCTAGGAAGATTTAAGCTCAAGTTCAGTAAAAAATAAAATCACTTTCCCTGAAGCAGGGGCATCCGCACGAGATTTATTCTATCTTGAGTAAACTGTGCCAACAGCACTGACACCAGTGCAAACAGAGATAAAGGAGGGCGAGGAGCCTCAGTCCTTGGAGCCTCTGCGCTCAGCATGCCGTGGATAAGAGAAGAACAGGAACTTGAGCTGACACCTCTCCTGACCCAGACATCTCCTCAGGGTGACTGTGGGCAGCCCCAGCAGCCTCTCCTCAGTGCAGGAGACACACAGTTACAGCAATGCCATGGGGAGCAGGACCCCACAGCAGCTGCCACATCCGATGGCCACGTACAGTCAGAGGCAGACATGCTGGTGGTCAGGTCGGCCCAGGTGCTCCTCCAGGACTGATAAGGAATAGGACCAGGACTGATGACAGCTGCTGACCCTGCTGCTGTACCAGTCCGTAGACAGCTCCCCTGGGACCTGTGTTGGGTGGCCCTAGCTCCAGAACTGCAGCATCCTGCAGTACTGCCCTGCCCCTCCCCATCCCTGGGTGATGTAAAGGACTAATCTCCATCCTTTAGCGCGCTCCATAAGAGCACTTTATCTCACGCTCTGCTGCCTCCACCAGCACAAACACCCACCCTCACCTCTGCAAATCATACCCCAGGAGCACCAGGCTAGCTCTACAAGCCACCAGGTTTCACAGGAGGCTGGTGAGAAGCCTTTCAGCAAGGAAGCACTGCAGGAGTCACATAGCCATAGGGAAGCCTCAGCCAGTATTTGGACACATTTACTTCTTGGAAAGCAGTGGAGAAGCCACAATGCTTTTCCCACAAAGCAGCTGAAGTGCATCTCAAGCCGAGGAGCTACTGGGAGCTCCAGCCAGCCTTGCACAGCAGAGCAAGGTGCTGAACTGGCACGTATGTCCCTGCAGCATCATGGACTCTGCACAGCCCCAGCTAGAGAGATTGGGGCAGTAAAAACTGGGGAGGGCTCCTATGTGCAGGGAAGCAGCACCTTTCTGCTCTGAAAATGACATCCACCTGCTCATAGAGTCATGGAGTGGTTTGGGTTGGAAGGGAACTTAAAGCTCATTCAGTTCCAATCCCCAGCCATAGGCAGGCACACCTTCCACTGGAGCAGGTTGCTCCAAGCCCCTGTGTCCAACCTGGACTTCAACACTGCCAGGGATGGGGCAGCCACAGCTTCTCTGGGCACCCTGTACCAGTGCCTCAGCACCCTCACAGGGAAGGCCTTCCCGGATTGGTGGTGAAGGAAAGGGAAAAGCAGCACCCACCACAGCCAAGCATAGGCTACAAGTGTTGGCAGCACAAAGCAAAGGACAGAGTTGCATTTTACACATAGGTTCTGTACCGTGTGTGTGTATGTGCTGTTCATGTGGACCCCATTATCTTCACAGAAAACCTGAGCCTCAGAGCTATCAGCTCCCCTGGCACCATCCATACCTTGCTCCCAGTGAAGGGAGCAAAGCGCATGGAGGAGACTGGCGCATAGTAAATGTCCATATAGGAAATTATTGTGGGTGACTGGGTCTGGAAATGGAGATTTTTTTTTGTCAAAGGGATAAATTCTGATAAATTCTCAGTCCTTTGGCTGCTATGGAATATGCTGAGCTTAGAGTGGCAGAAATAATGAAAACTCCAATGAGGTGGGACCTGAGGCATTTTAAACTGCCAAAATACTGCTCTGTGAGAAGAGAGCTTATTCACTGCTCATATGCGGCCTTACAAATAATAGTCATTAATATTCCAGAACAAGCCAATGCTCAAATGACACAGCCCAAAACAATCAGCACTGCAGGAACGTGATCCTTACCTCAGGCACTACTAACAGATGCACAATGAGGGACTGGGAAGCCTGCATCTCATCACAAGGGGCTCAGTTGCAGTGTCAGTGTTTGGGTGCTTTAGTTATTGGCACATCACGCCTGGATGCCCAAACGGCCAGCTCAGGAGATCTGCTGGTCCTTGAGCCAGTAGAGCCCGGTGGGGCAGAGGGCACATCCGGGGGATGACCAGAGGCAACTGCAGATGGGCTGCAAAGAAACTGCCCATGAGGAGAGCTGACAGGAGGGAGAACCAAGAGATGAGCGTGGCTGAGATGTTTCACTGCATCTTATATGACCCCCCTCCTCCAGCCATAACGCGGACTCTGCTTCCTTGGCGCTGGCCTAGTGCTGGGGATGGCGGGGGTCCGCCAGCCCCAGCAGCCGGTGGGAGGGCCGGGAGAGGAAGCGCTTTGAAGTGGCTGGTGATCGCTGGCACAGCCAGCTCCGGAGGCGGCGTGCAGAGACTCCCTAATGCACCAGCCCTTTCAGGGCCAGCCTTGGCACTCAGGAGAGATGGCGTGTGAATAGCCAGGGCAGCAACAGGAAAAGCACAGCAAAGAAATCCAGGAACAAACCTCGGGGAAACGGCTGGAAGGAAAGTGCTCCCCAAATATCCGAGCCCAGCTGCACCGGCCCTACCAGCCTCAGGGGCGCAGGGATGTGGAGGCCGGGATGCAGGGACTCAGACACCCCCTCCCTGCGCCGAACCTTCCAGAAGAGCTTGGCTGTTTTTCTGCCCAGACATCGGACCTGGGGACACATAGAGCAGCCCAAGCTCTCCCTGCCTGCAAAGGGATCATGCAGTGGGGTGGGCAAAGTCTTGTGTTCAACAAGGGGCTGAGCCAGCTCCCATTTGCCTGTCTCCACTCCCTAGCCCACAACACTGACTGGGAACACAGGATTGCTTCGGGGGCAAGGGGGCTGAGCTTTCCCCTTTGTCCCAAAGTGCAGTAGGATGAGCCCCGTGTAGCCCTGGGGATGGAGACAAAGCAAAGAGAGGATGTGTCTGAGCTGGAAGTCCTCAGCTGGGGCTTGGGAAGCATGCTGTGCCAGGGGTGGAGAGCAGGTCCTCACTGGCAGGGTTGGCAGAAGCACAGGAGCATGAGCAGCATTGCCAGGACCATGAGCTGAGGCAGAACATAGAATCCCAGACTGGTATGGGTTGGGAGAGACTTTAAAGCTCATCCAGTTCCAACCCGCTGCCACAGACAGAGACACCTTCCGCTAGAGCAGGTAGTATTTGTGCAGCCAGAAGATGCTTTTAACCAAGGAGATTTGGATGCAAAATGACCAGGGACATAACAGGGTAATTGCTTATCTCAGGATGGGCTGCAGGCCCCCATCACACTCATGTTTCCCTGAGGGGGTTCGTACACCCCCAAGGGGGAATACATCCATAAGGGATGGGTGCATTTAAGTGCTACTTGCCATCAGAGGCACTCATTCCCAGGAACTGGGAGGCTGCTGGTGCCAGTGGGATGAAGGCTCAGCCCCAGAGAAGCTGTTCTGAAAGGCCTGGAGCAATGTGAGCATCCTCCTCTGACCTGCTCCCAGACCTGTGCTCCCAGCCAACACCAGCCCCAGCTCCCATGGCCAGGGAGCAGAGGTGGCTGGAGCATCTGTGTGGCTCCTCGGATTGGGAAGTGGGGGGACAGCAGGATGGGCTGCTTGGAGGGCCTGCGGTCTGGGTGGCAGCAAAGAGATGCTGGAGGAGAATGCTGCGGCCGGGGGCCGGCCAAGCACCCTCTCACTCTTTCTCTCTTTCCTTTCTGTGCCTCTCTGCCGGTCGCCTTGCTACATACCTCCTTTCCTACATATTTTCTTGTTGGGCTTTCGGGTGCATTCCTTGGAAATCCGTTTTACTGTAAAATGAATAAAATACTACAAAATAACAGGAGGCTCCACGGGTGGGAGTGGGCATGCAATCACAACCACCCTGCCACCCTCCCGCCACCCCAGGGACCGCGGGAGGTGGGGAGAGAGCGTTGCTGTGGGAGGAAAACTCTGGGCCAGCCGTGCTGGGTGGGAAGGAAGGCACAATGCATCCCATGGCCAAGGGCCCCGGGGACAAAGGAGCAGAGCCAGTCGGCCTGGGAAAAGCCACTGGCTCCCCAGGCTGCCCCGCTGCATGCAGCAGGCCCACTGCAGGTCCCTTCCAGGCTGATGAAAACCCCAGGGGGCTCCTGTTGCGGTGAGGCTCGGGCGGGCACACGGGCAGGCGCTGCCTCCTCTGCTCTCTACTTACAGTTCAGCTGGGATCTCCTACAAAGGAAAAGGTTAGACAAGGAGGCACCTGTCCCCGCTCAGCCTCACCCCAACAGGACCGTGCCCGTGGGTCCCTGGCACCCCAGGCTCATTGCTCCACCACTGTCCCGCCGGCAGAAGGGGGAGCAGCCAAGCGATGTGCCTGTCAGTGCCCCAAACTCCCATTGCTACCAGGGCCCGGAAAAGGGCTCCGAGGTCCCTTCCTTGCCAGAGCACCTTCCCAGGGAGAGGCAGAGAGTGTTCCTCCCAGCCGCAGCCCACACCCACAACTAGCGCATGGACCTGGGGAGGGTGGGAAGCGGGGAGGAAGGACGAACCCGAACCAACTCAAGACAGAACCTGGCACTCGGCGCCTGGGGAGCACAAACCAGCTTGTCACTCTGTGGATCTGCGGTCAGAGAGTCGTATTCAGATTTAGCAACACAAGAGAGGAACCCGTGACAATGCCATGGAGGTGGAAGGAGGGGGAGCTGGGGGGCGGTGGAGGAGCAGGAGCACGCGAGACAGACATGGTAGCTGAGGGCAAGAAAGCGAGCTGCGTGGCTAGAGAAAGCTTTAAGCAAACAGACAGCATGCTGCAGGGTCCACAATCACATGCTCCAAACACAACACCCAGGTGAGACCAACCACTGCTGGGCAGGGGCGGAGAGGCCCCCCCCCCGCCCTCCTGCGGGCACTCCGGCAGGACTCACCATCCTCTGTGGGGATGTAGATGTTGAGATACAGGCAGTCCTCGTTGGGATCCTGGATGTAAGTGGCTACAATATCCAAATTGGAGGTAAACCAGATGGGCAGCATGATCTCAGGAACAGCGTTGTGGATGTTCTGGGGGCAGACCGGTGAGAAGTGAGTAGCGTTCCTAATGCCCGACCAGGAGGGTGGTGGCTCAGGGGGCATGAACCTCTTCTCCCCGATGGGGGGGGCAGCATAAGGCACCCCCAGGTACTGGTCCACGGGCCCCAGGATCTCGCTGGGCAGCGGCACACGCACTCCCCGTAACTTCCCATAGTGCGTGTTGACAGTGGGTGAGTAGACCTGGCCCTCCATGCGAACGAATGCTGAGGTGAAGCTCAGGATCCAGAGGGTGAGGCGCAGATCCCAGCCAGCCACCAGCTCAGGCACTTGGAGAACAGGGGGCACAAGAGGGCTTCTCCACAGTATCAGCCACATTGTCCGGGAGGAGCAGCACCAACATCCAGGCCTGAAGCTCCTGGGGCAAAGGCTCAGAGCATCCCGGTCATGCAAAGCCTCCAATTTGCCCACTGGGAAAAGATGGAGCAGAAGAACCAGGAGTCAGGAGTCGCACCTTCTGCTGAGTCAGTTGGGAGCACGACCATGGGGAGATGGGTCCTCAAAGCTGCCCCACTGCCTGCTGCTGCCTGCCTGCCAACGGCCCAGCCCTGGGGGCACTGCTGCTGCTGTGGGGAGATAGAGGGAATTAACAGCAGACTTGCTCTGGGAGAAGTCAAAAGCTCCCGCAGAGAAAGAGCCAGATCCCTGGCCAGACCCTCCCACCCATGGGTGCTCGTTGGCTCTGCCATCACACAGGCAGGCAGCTCCGGAGCAGGCCAGCGCAGGCAGCACCGGCACAGCATGTACAGACACACAGATGGCTTCTGTCCTGCCTGCAGAGCCTGTCCGCAGTGCTCAGAAGCCAGCCCAGCCTCTGCCCTGCCTGGGTGAGCTCCGCAGCACCCCAGGCAGCAGCGTGGTGCCCTTGTCCCGTGCTGCAGGAAGGTATCAGCAGCAGGTTACAGGTGTGAAGATAAGCAGGACAGTGCCACCTCCTTGGCACCATCCCTCCACACTAGGAACCTGCTGGGCACCACAGCTCTCCAGCATGGCCCACTCACCCCTCTCCCCTCCAGGCTGAGCCCACACTGCAGTCAGTGCTCCTCAGCTGGGCTGTATCCAGCGTTGTTCCCCCGCCTGTGTTCCACCACCCCACTTCACACACCAGCAAACTAGGCCCATGTGTCACCACCCAGACACACGTCTTGCCCATCCACATGCTCTCCAGCTGCATCTCTCCTTCCACCTGCTGCTGGCCAAAGCGGTGAGAACCCAGGCACAACTCGGGCGATGGGCACAGCCCCTGTCCCACGGTGCCAGCCCCCCTACCCGCCTGCCTCCTGGCCACCCAAGCAGGCCCTGGGGAGGCAGAGCTCTGCTCCCACAGCCCCACACCGGGCTGTCAGCAGGATGTGAGGCAGATGTGGCAGCCCCTCCCTGGGCCCATGAGGAAAGGCAGGTAGGGCATAAGGGGGGCAGGCAGGGGGTTAGGGAAGGGGTCAGGCAGGGGGGCAGGCAGGGGGCATGCAGGGTGGCAGGCAGGGGTCAGGGCAGGCAGGAGCTGCACATGGGGACCAATGCAGAGCTCCTGTGCAGGAGTGTCCTTGCTGGAGCCTGCGTGGATTTCCAGTGCTCCGCTCTTCACCTCCCTGCCTCCTGCTGCATTCCGGTTTATGCAAGTGCAGCCCCCCCCCCCCCATCGCTGCTCCCCAGGGGCCGGGGCAGCTGCAGAGGCCATGCTCATCCTCACCAGGCTTGGCAAGAGCACCAGCAGCCCCAGGCCAAGATCCATGCCTTGGGCTTTGCAGCCCAGTCTCTGCTTGGTAGCAGGTCAGAGGATGCTTGTCCTGTGTCAGCCACATGTCCTTACCCTGAGAGAGATGGTAGAGGTGGTGGAGCACCTCCATTCTTCCCCAGAGCATCCTTACATGCACATCCGGTAAATCTCTCCCAAGCTCAGAAGGGAGCAGACTTGCCTAGGAATTATTGGAGCACAAAATAAGAGCTGTATGCGGATGGGAGGATGCGGCTCTGGTGGAGGCTCAGCTGGGCAGAGACTCCATGAATGGAGGACACCTCACCCAGCAAGGAAAATCCACAGGAGAAAAAACACCAACAAAACAAAAATCCCACCACAGAGGATGCCTCAGCTCTGCACTGCACTAGTGCAGGCAATTCACTGCTGGCCTCTAAGGAAAAGGGCCTATGCTGTGCCTGCCCTCCAGATGTGCCCAGGGAACACAGCAGGCTCAGAAATCCAGCACAGTAAGAAACACAGCCCAGAAAATCATGTTACTGCATCCAGCCTGCCCAAGGCCTCCTGGGACTGGGCATGCCTGCACTGCTTCGGAGGCCATGGAGGGATGGCAGGCAATGCCAGACAAGGAGGGTGGTACAAACGATGGGGAGAAGCAGTCACACTTACTGCCCCCTCCACAACGCAAGGACAACGTGAGGGCTGAGCTGTCATCACCGGGGCTGATCCTGCTCTACCCCTGCCCCTCATCACCTCAGCCCATTGTCCCCCTCCACCTTCTCCTGCCCCAGCAGGCAGTGACAGCAACATACCCAGCAGGAGAACAGCCTTATCCCCAGACTAAGAAACAAAAGATGCATCACGGGGCAGAAATGCAGCTGCAGCACCCAGGGATACCAGGCTCTGCTCTACCCTGCCACTGCTGGAGCTGCCCCTGCAGCACAGTGCCTCCAGCCCTGGAGGAAAACCATCATTCACTAAATAGTCCTTGCAGCACAGAAGTGACATTTGCCTAACAGTGACATCCCAGGGGTGCGATGATGCTGGGGAACCCCCAAAGCTGCGATAGTCCCACATGGGCTGTCACAAGTGCTTCAGACCCACCACTCTGGCTGACATTGCTGGAAGGCAAACTGCTCAGCGCAGATCTGCTGAGGGGCCATGGGTTACCATAAAGCCCAATTACTAATGACTGTCATATCTAATTTATATGACTGGAAGCGACAGGCAGCTTCCAGTCTTTATGATAGTGCCCACAATTCCCCACAGATCCATTTCAACTGACCCATCATTGGTTTTCCCTCTGCAAGATCACCACAGCCCTTCCTATGGTGGCTTCACCAGCTGGTTTCCTGACTTGAGAGCTTCCTCAGGCTGCGGCCGCACGCTGCTGTGGGCATCACTGCTCCACCAGCTCCTCCAGCCAAGCTGTTTCCAGCACCAGGCAGCACTGCTCCACAGCTCCAGGGACTGCAAAGCCAGGTCTGAATTCACCGTGCTCCTGGTGCAGCCATGCACCCAGCATGACCACCCTGACCTGGCACCAGGAGGAATCTGTATAAAACACAGCCAAACCCCAGCTTCTTGCTACAGCTCCTCACAATTATGTTGTGATGATGTTCCCTTGGGCTTTTGTTTAATCCTCATCCGTAGTCCTTCTGGCTTATGAAAACCATGTAAATTTGAAGACAAAACCCACAAGCTAAGATAGAAATAAAGTTCTAAGTACACATCTTTAACTTAAATAAAATGATACTACAGGATTTGCAACTGCCTCCAGTTATGAGCTTTATGAAGCATCAGGCACAGAGGTGAGTTACGTTAGCGATAACCAAACACGTCCAGATATGGAACCGCACAGTGAAGACCCCGGAGCCCTGATGTTCTGCTGGAGAGCCATGATGCCTTAAAACCCAAATGGAGATGGTGGTGCTCTAACATCTGTGATTCCACATCTGGTTCTATCATTTTGAAAGTCTTTTTCCCCTGTCTCCACAAGCACAGAGTACAGGCGCCCGAAGAAGTCTCAGTGACATGCTGCTCTAAGCCTTCCTGTGTTTGGACTGTTTTTCAATTACAAACCCCCAACATGACGCAAATCCTGAATCTGGAATTCCCTGGGTTTCAAATGCTTCATTTGGGATTATTACAATACTCCTGTAACGCATCTTATACCCTCATATTGCTGTTCTGTGCTCTGTGCTTTCTGCTGTAACTTCATGTTAACATAACATTTAGGATGGGAATTTAACCTTAATTTAATATTGATGGAGTGCCATGAAAACCAGAGCTCAGCCTTCTTCACCGGGGGCCATTGCATGCTCCTTTCACTGCTGCCTGCTGCCGCATCAGCTCTTGAGCTTGCCCTTGGCCTCTCAAAGCAAAATAACTGGGAGATCTGAGAAAGGACGTTTCGTTCGGGGAAGTGATTCCCTCCCATCCCACAGGAGGTGGGAGTGAAACTTCCCATCTACAGCGCTCCCATTCTTGCCTCCAGCGGCGAAGCCAAGTGCATCCCCCAGCAAAGATGGCTGCTGGCTGCCGGCAGTGCTGTGCCAGCAGGAGCCATGCCTGCCAACTGGAAGGGAGACGGGGCTGGGCTGGGCAGATACGGCCAAACTGGGGATGCTCAGACAAGTGCACAGCAAGGAGCCGGCAGGAGAAAGACACCGCAGGCATCCCAGAGCGCTGGTGGGTGAGCGGAGGAAGTGAGGCTGTTAGGGGTGTTATTCATCTGCCTGGGAAAACAAATGCTCTACCCGTATTTCCAGGGCTGCGCTGTCTGCCAGACAGCTCCCTCCTCAACGCTCTCCATGGAAACCTGGGCGGGTGGGATCCTCTGGAAGCCTCCCTTGCAGATGCACAGGCAGGCATCTCCACACCAGCCAGACGAGCTGGATCCACACCTTCCGTGGCAGGCAGCCAAGGCGATGCGAGCAGACAGCCTGCCCTTGCCTTGGAGCCTTTGCCAGGCTCCAGCCTCCTGCCCCTCAGCACTCGGACTCACCAGCCCCAAGCCCATCACGCTGGTGCTGTGGCTCTATGCTCTGCATGGTCCAAAGCCAGGAGAGACCAGGACCTCAGACACCCAGCTGGCACGGATGATTTCTTCCCAGCAGCAAGCAGACAGGGTGTGCTGCTGCATCCTCTGGCGACTCTGCCTTCTGTAGCTTTGCTCACCATCTGACCCTGTTGTATCACAGTGAGAGGTACCAAAGGGCCATTCCCGGCACTCCACCACAGACATGCACCTGGCAAGCAGCATGAGAAACCTCTGCCTCCTCCTGCCCAGGGAGAGCGAGGTCCAAACCTTTCCACTAGCCTGGCTGCAAGAGCAGAGTTTTGACTTGCAGCTTGTGATGCTTGTGGCCTGGGTCAGTGCTTGAGAAGCTGGTGGTTATGTGCTATGGATTGTGCTCTGTGGGTCTTTCTGACCCACCCCAAGTTACACATCCATGCCACAGGCAGGTGTTTTCTGGTCCCACAGCACTGTGAGAGCAATTCCCAGGACTACAGGTCCACCACAGAGCACAGCGTATGGCTACCAGTGGCTTGCAGTTACACTGAAAAGGGGCTTGTAGGGTTTCAGAAAGGTCAGTCCTGCTGCTGCTGCTCTGCTTTTCCATGAATGAGCTAAATGACAGAACAGAGAATGTTTTACACTAGGGAGGCCAGGTCAGGATTTTGACATGCTCCCACCAGGCTGGGGAAAGGGCTGAGAGATGATGGGTAGGGCTGGAAGTCATTCGGAGGCAAAAACTAGCGCAAACAGACCACAGATGGAAAGACAGCAGCATTTCTGCCGGAAGGATCGTAAGGGCCGTAGAGGGGTCCAAGTTCAGTGTGAGCCAGCGCATCATTGCCACCAAAAAAAAGGAGAATCCAGTATGCACAGCCAGTTCATAAAGACACGTGAATTACTTTGCTCTCCTCCCAGCTCATAAAGGCACATCAAGTAATTACACTGCTCTCCTCCCCCAAAATTTGGACCAACTAAGAGAGGCCACAGGAGACCAGCAAGACCACCAAAAATCCTTGGACAAAACCGGGAAGAGTGGGGCTAGTCTAGACAAGTCAGAGGACACAGGTTTACAACATGTAAAGGCCACAGGAATGAAGGTCAGAACAGTCTGAAACTGAACTTCATGCTACGTAGTAGCATTACATCCATAGTGAGAGAGTCAAAGCACCCCACGCATATCTGGAAAGGATGCTACATGGCAGAGGGGTGGATCAAGTCCATCTTGACCCCCTCGGTGTTCCTTCCAGCCTAGTCTCCTACACTTCTCATTACCGTGGCTGGCAGCTCTGTCCCTGCCTTCATTAGTTCAGCATTTATCACCATCTGAGCAAACTACCGCCACCCTGGCCATGAAGACTTCAGCATTTAGGATGCTGACAAAGCAGAACACTCAGGGGGCTTCCCAGCACCAAGGAGCCCACAGACATCTGCTCTACACTTTGCAGAGGCCTCCCCCAGGTCTCTTTGGTGTCTATCTCACTCTCGGTGTTTCTCCTAGAGGCACATCTGCAGCACCCCTGATGTCTATCACAGTCAGCACCACAGTCAGTCTGATGGAACACAACCTAAAACAGTCACAAACCTCACCCTCATTTACTTCAAGCACAAGAAACACGCCTGTATCTTGCCTTTCACAGCACCACCAATATTCAAAGTAAGCTGGATATCAGAAACCTACAACACACTCCACTGCACATCTTTGCCCTGGGGAGAGGATGAGAGACCACGTGAGAAGTGTCAGTTAAGTTCCTCAATGCTGCAAGAACATATGTGGGACAGAAGCTCTTTGACAACTCCCAGACACGTGCCAAGAACCTCGAGAGCTCCCATTCAGAACAGAAGAATGTTACCAAAATCTCTAGAAACAGACATTTCAAGTGCCACTTCTGCTGTGGTGCCAATGGCCTCCTGCTGCAATACGGCCTATCCCCATTTGCTCCATGGCCTTTAAAGATTCCCTCATGAAGGAGCCAAGCCTGCCTTGGGAAGGACACCAGGGGCAAAGTAGACCTTTCCCTTGTCTGCATTTCAGCCTTTCCAGGCAGTTTTGGAGTTGGATGCCAACACATTGCTCGACACCTGTCTCCAGAAGGCACACTACCCCACAGGCAAGATAGCCTGGCTCATTTCCAACTCCTTTTTAGCACCAAAAGCCCCCAGAATACAGGAGGTTTCTCAGTGTCACTGAGCTGAGACTGGCAATGCTGCTGAAGGACAGCCAGTGAGCACTGCAACAAGGACAGTGTTGGGTCGGCACCCGACCTGCCAGTGCAAGCAGAGGGTGGCCTCTATAGAGGGTCCCAGGACAACTGTGCTTGAAAGCCTGGGCTCTTTTGGAGTGGGCTCCACGCTCACCTAGAGCAGGTCTGGATTTTGACTGACCTGCCCACTCACTGCTTCCCAGGTTCTGCTGGGAAGCGGAGGTAGGGCCACATGGCACAGCCAGCAGCTGCTGTGTGAGCAAGAGGCTCTGTCAGGACAGGTCCCTGCCTGTCAGTGGAAGCAGCCTCTTGGTCTGCTGCCGGGTTTCCACATGGTTCAGGGATAACTGCTGGAAGTAGGCCATTTAGTGCCACGTTCTGGATAGAAATAATCTGGATTATCTCATATTATAGCTTCCCTGACCCCAGCATGAAGAAATGGTCACAGCTCTTCTCTTCTTCACCTTGCTGTTTGCACAGTTTTCATTTTACAAATGCTTCCCTGCAAGGGTAGAGGTTAATGAGAACCGCTGCCAAAAGAGCAAACACAGTCCCCAGCCGTGGCATGGAGAGACACACAGTTGCTCCCCAGCCAGAACAACAGGCAGCAAGGGAAGAGGTGTTGAGACACTGACATAGATTGCCCAGATAAGCAGTGGCTACCCCATCCCTGGCAGTGTTCAAGGCCAGGTTGTACACAGGGGCTTGGAGCAACCTGCTCTAGTGGAAGGTGTCTCTGCCCATGGGAAGGGTTGGAACTGGATGAGCTTCAACATCCCTTCCAACCCAAACCATTCTGTTTCATTCTAAGAGAGCCTGACCCAGCCTGGAAGATCAGAGAGCTCTGGAGGAGACTCCAAAAGCCATGCGAGGGGTCTCTGGAGCAGCTGGACACGGCATCGCGCTATTCCAGCCTGAACACGCCTGGTCCGGCCTGGCAGGACCAACCACCCGGAGCCGGTGCGCCGTGGTGTGCCCAGAGGATGATGCGGGGCGGTGCAGGCTGCCCGGCGGCCCCGGTCCCACCGGCGGCGGGCGGCAGGAGCTGTCCGTTCAGCACCGCGCCACGCCGCGCCGGGGACATGCCGGTTCTCCAGCCCGGCCACACGGCACCCAGCGCCTCCAGCAAAAGCGCCCGGCCTCTCTCGAGCCCCATCCCGGCTGGCAGGCGGAGGAAAGGCGGGACAGATAGGGATAGCAGCCGGGCAGACTGCATCTCCTCGGCTAGGCAAGGGACCGCGCCGTCGCTGTCTGCAGCTTCCGGAGGAGGTGGAGAGGGAAGTGCTGACCTCCCTGGGATTCAGTGAGGTGACATGTGGGAACGGTTCAAAGCTGTGCCAGGGGAAGGTTAGACCAGACATCAGTGTGTGACCACCCCTTCATCGAGAGGGTGGTCAAACACTGGAACAGGTTTCCCAGAGAGGTGATTGGGGCCCTCCATGCCTGTCAGCTTTTGAGGAGCATTAGAACAATGCCCTTAGTAATTTTGCTCTAACTCTTGGTCAGCCCTAAATTGGTCAGGCAGTTGGACTGGATGATCGTTTTAGGTCACTTCCAACTGAAGTATTCTATTCTAGAAGAAGCAGCACTTCATAAATGGCAGAATTACTGCAGCACTCACTTTGCGCGGGCAGGTGACTGACAACGCAGAAGTGTAAAACCCTGGAATTTCCAGACATCTATTCAGGAATGAACTGACAGACAATCTGCTTTCAGCAAGCCTTTGGCACCAGCACAAAGTTCACACCAAGACAACTTGCTTGCTCTCCATAATATCACAAACAAGCAACCGGCACCCACTTTAAGGCAATATAAGCTCACTCACAAATCTGAGATCAACACTCCACAGCTAGCAACTGGAGTGTAAATCTCACCCAGAAAAGAGAGCTGTCTGCACAAAGCAGCATTCCTTCACTTCCTTCTCCAGCTTTGGCAAGCCGTGCTGTGACATTATCCCAGCTGCTCATCACCATCCCCCTCACATCTGCCAGAGTCATGGCTCCTACATCCTCTCCCAGACTACTGCCCCAGAAACTACCATGGGCCCGGATATTTAAACTAAATTGGATCATTATTACTGGACCACAACGGGGAGCAATTACACAATCACACAGCTCTTCAGAGCAACAAGCTTCTGAAACTCTGAGTCCAAACACCTTTACATTTCTTATGCTAGAAAAAGCAGGTTTGAAATGTAATAAAGAAAGGAGACTTCAGTGACCCAAAGAGCCTGGCTCAATGCAGTGACATCCCTGTTTCTGACAGACCTCAAACAAAGCAACAAAAATGAAACCCAGCTACTGATGGAACTCTCTCACACCCCTGTCCCTCAAGCTCCTTTCTGGAAACCCAGCCGTGCAAAGGACATGGACCTGTCCCAACTAATTGGGCCATGGGCAATTTGCACAAAGCCTTGTCCTACCTGTACCACCACCTGCGCTTATAATGGGTCAAGACTCCTTCTGTATGTGCACAGGAAAGCTGAGAAAGCTGTGGTGGCTGCAGGCAGGCTGAGTGTGTGCACAGCCAATGCTTTCCATGGACCAGCATGGCCTGGAGGAGGCTCTATAAATGTAAGGAGGTGGGCTGGGCACAGAGGAACCTACTGCAGCTTAAAATACAGAGACTTCCTGTAAATGTGACTAGAGAGGGTGGGCAACAAAACCCAAGAGTGCCTTGAATGGGAACAGCTACACCCAAGATAAGTTGTCAATGTTTCAGTTTTGCTGACTCAGACAGGAAACAAAAACCACTTAATCACAGGCTGTAATACAGACCATGGCTGGAAGAACCTCCAGTTTCAGTAGCAGAGCTGAAAATGGATTGTTTCCTTTATCAATGCCTGCCCCAACACCTATTTCTGCCTCACACCACTGCCCACCACTCCTCCTGAGCTGAGCAAAGTTTTGCTTGGCAGAGTTGTAAACCAGGTCATGAAGATGACCTGGGCTGAAGGTAATGAAACACAGGGTAAAGAGCAGATAGGAGGAAAATCACCGGAGACAAGTGGGAATGAACTTTTCCACAGAAGCTGAAACACAACATAATCAGTTTTCCTGTGCTGAGATAAGTTTACAAGATATCTGTTGGCGCACATGCACCACCTTCCTGTATCACCCATTACCACCCCGTCTTGTACCATGTGATGCCAACACACCCACCAAGTCCATGGAGCAGGGTGGCTCTACGGGGACAGCAAATCCCTGTGCATGTGGAATGGGCCATCCTGACAGAGCCACCCCTCCAGGCCACAGAGCAGACGGAAGGGACACACATGTTCCCTCACAGTACTTGAAAACCCAAGCATTGCAGTCAGCACTAAACCTTTTCCTCACTGCAGAGTCAGCAGTGGCAATGCTCAGAAATCTGTCCTAGGAGATGTCTGAGCTAGCGTCACCTCCACCATCCGTACCACTTCTGTCCTGTTACAACAGTCCCTACCCCCAGACAGGCTCCATGCAGACCCATACACCCAGAGCCCAGGACGGAAGGCCGTGCCATCCCACATCCCTTTTTTCCCACAGCTAGGAGAGCTGCAGATCCTGTTCTGTGCCCAAGAGATGCCTCAGATGAGCCCAAGCTCACCACCCTACTTGGAGAGACAAGTGCCCCAGCACACCTCACCTGACACAAGCTGCTGAACTGTGTGTTAGCGTCAGTGGCCTTGACCAAAGGCCAGACATGATTCTGACCATATTGCAAGAGCCAAGTGGGGACGTGGGAGCAGCATTTCCTCTGTTCAGCAAGGAGCATGCAGACTGAACACTTTGTCATCATCACGCTGCTGCCCCTTTCAGTGACCCACCACTCCATGACACTGCAGCATGCCTGGGGACACAGCCCCAGTTGCAGCCACCACCAAGGACCAGAGCAGTGCTCAGTCCCAGCTCTGCCGTGGCTGGCCTGGGTGACAGCAGTCCTCACAGCACTGGTGTCTTCATCTCCACAGAGGGCTGCTCTGGGCAGAGCACGAAGGCCCAAAAAGCTCCGGACTGGCACAGGAGAAGAGGAGCTGTGACAGTCAGTAGCAATGCATGCAGAGCACAGAGCACAGGCCAGCACAAGCTGTATTTGCTAATGCTGTAACACCCTTTTCCTCTGCTCCAACCAGCAGGCAGGAGTCCCTGGAAACATCAGGAAGGGAAGACCTGAATATGGAGGTGGGAAAACGATATTGCTGCTGGAAGCACCGCCGACTTCTCCCCCCGCAACACCCATCCTCAGCCAGCTGCCGGCGGCACAGCACCGGATCCCCCTTGCTTCCAGCTCTGCCATGCCCCTCTGCTGTGCAGGGAGCCCAACCTGGGGGCAGCACCTCCCGTCACGGCTCCTGCACGCCCGGAGCCAACATGACACAGCGTCGAGCAGCCACGTCCTGCAGCAGCCCCTGCTCCTCCGAGGTGACGTCAACCTCTGCAAGAGCTGGCAGCAGGACATGCCGTGCATGCCGGCCGTGCTGCTCCCACACTCCGGCAAGGACCGGGGCCGCGCTCCCCCCGCCGCAGCTCATCCACAAATCGCGTGCTCCACAGTAAGGCAAGGCGCTGGAGACGCCGTCCTCCCGCTCCACGTCTCTCTCCCCCCTCAGCCCACGCCGGTGCTGAGCACTGGCACCAAGGGTAATGGCTGGTGGGTGTGGAGGAGCCCCACGGGAAAGGTGCGATCCTGCACGGGCGGCAGCGGCCCATGGCATTGCTGCGGCGGTGCTGGCGGCACCCTTCAGGCTCACGGCAACACCGGGGCAAGGGCAGCCCCGGGGCTGCTGGCACAGAGGCCACCTGCGCATGCTGCTGGCACAGCATCCGAAAACGCCCATCTGCAGCTGGGTAAGGGAAAAGCCTGTCCTGGACTTGGTGGATTCTCCAGAAACCCTAAAGGCTTTCCCAGGAACTCTGGCAACACGCTGAAGCTACGTGCTCCAGTGAGCAACCCAAGGGGTTCATAGAGTGTCACGGCCTGAGATCACCGTTGTCACAGGTTGTGCGCATTGCTGGCGGCCTGGGCGGGTGTGGTGTCATGGAGTGCCAGAGTGCTTTGTGTTGGAAGGACCTTAAACACTCATCCAGCTCCAACCCCCTGTCACAGGCAGGGACACCTTCCACTAGAGCAGGTTGCTCCAAGCCATGTCCAACCTGGCCTTGAACACTGCCAGGGATGGGGCAGCCACAGCTTCTCTGGGCACCCTGTGCCAGCGCCTCAGCACCCTCACAAGGAAGAACTTCTGCCTAAGAGCTCATCTCAATCTCCCCTCTGGCAGGTTAAAGCCATTCCCTTGTCCTGTCCCTACATCCCTTGTCCAAAGCCCCTCTCAAGGTTTCTTGGAGCACCTTTAGGCCCTGGAGCTGCTCTAAGGTCTCCCCTTCAGGAGCCTTCTCTTCTCCAGGCTGACCCAGCCCAACTCTCCCAGCCTGGCTCCAGAGCAGAGCTGCTCCAGCCCTCGCAGCATCTCCATGGCCTCCTCTGAACTCACTCAAGCAGGTCTGCAGCCCTCGTCACCTCGGAAGGACCATTTGCAGTCAGATGGTTCAGCCAAAGCCCACAACAGCCTCTACTCAACTAAGAGAAGCAGCTTGCTCAAGCGGGGAAGCCCACCCTCAGCCAAAGCCATTGGCTACTCACGTTCCCACACTGAAACCAGAGCTGGCATGACTGAGCAGACCATGGAAGCCCCTCAGGTCGGGGCTCAGCTGCAGCCAGGGCATCTCTACAAAGTCTGACTTTTTCTTATGCAACCAGGGCTTGCCAAGAACTGGAAGCCAGGGAAGCCAGCAGCTAGGACGGAAGCCTGTTCAGATTTAATCCCAATTTATTCTCTATTTTCCCTTGTACCTTTTCCTCCTCCCACACTTTCTATCTTCAAGTATAAAAAAAGCAGAAAGCCTAAAATCTCTGGGAAAAAAATCCTTTGCTGTGATTTAGCGCAAATGCTGCTGGAGCAGCCTGGAGATGCCCTATCCCTCCAGAGGGAGCAGACCAGGATGAAGCAGCATATACGGGCAGGCTGCAAGTACCAGCACTGCCAAGAGAAGGCAACACCCAGTGCCAAGGCAGCTCCCGTGCTCCCTGCTTCTTCCCAGAGCTCCCAGAGCACAGCTCAGCCTCAGCTGATGCCCACTTATGAAGCATTGCTCCCCACGGACACGGGAGGAGGTTTTTGTTACAAGGAGCAGGTAATCACACCGAAGTCATGAGCATCGAAGTGCAGCAGCTCCCTGCCCAAATCTGCAACCTCAGATCCTCATCAGGGCAGCCCAGCAGTGACAGAGACCAAAATGGCAATGAGGCTGGTCACAAGTTCTTCCCTGTGAGGGTGCTGAGGCTCTGGCACAGGGTGCCCAGAGAAGCTGTGGCTGCCCCATGGTTGGCAGTGCTCAAGGCCAGGTTGGATGGGGCTTGGAGCAAGCTGATTTAGTGGAAGGTGTCCCTGCCCATGGCAGGGGTTGGAACTAGGGGAGCTTTAAGGTCCCTTCAACTCAAACCAGTCTGGGATGCAGCAACAGCGATTATTTCTGTCTTGAGGCACAAGATCAGTCCCTTTTGGCTGCTTGCAATGGGCAGATATGGGGTTTGTGGTTGCAAGGACTCTGTGGTGCTGATGAGATACTTCTCTCAGCCCTCACAGACAGGATCCTATTGGAAGTCATGAGCATGGGAAAGTGTCTTCTTCATGACCTTCAACCTTGCTTTTCCTCATCCTGCTGCTCCACTGCCAAAGCCCACTGGGGACCGCTATATCTGTAGTTCACCTCTGCATCCTCTTCCCCAAGTCTACTTCCCACAGGAAGCAAACCTGTCCCAAACCAAACCTCTCTGCTGTCTCTGCACTGCTTGAAGAGCTGTGAGATAGCCTTCTGGCACCACACGTATACCTAGGTACAGCTGAACTGGACCCTCACTGGTAGCAGGACATGAGTCTTTTCTCAACCCAGGAACAAACCCTATACTGGTGTTCCCAGACGCATATGAGAATTGGCAGAGCCAGGGGACTGAAAGAGATGAAGATCAGACCCCTGGTGATCCCACAGGGACCTGGGACAATGACAGGATGAGACTTCAGCTCTGCTGCCAGTATGTCAAATGTGTGTCCTGTGGCCAGGGAACAGGAGGAGGCAGAACTGCAGGTGGGACAGGAGCGAAGGGATATTGCCATCCAGATGCACCATCCCTGTAGACCTTCCTGGCCAGGCTGGATGTGGCTCTGGGCAACCTGATCTAGGTGAAGATGTCCCTGCTCATGGCAGGGGGTTGGCCTAGATGACCACTGAAGGTCCCTTCCAACCCAGACTATTCTATGATACCAATTCAATGATTTTCAAACCAACTGAATTAGCAATTGGTCAGAGGACAAGATTCCACCAGAAGTCTCCAGCAAAGGATGCTGTGATGCCGAGACAGAGGATTGGTGCTTAGCACAGGTCCCAGCTCTCCACCCAGCTGCACCTCCATCATGTGGGGAGAGCATTCTGTGCTAAGTGGGACTGAGCAGGAATTTGTTGCTCCGTGCCAAGCAGAGGAACACAGAGATGGATGAGGATAAACCCATCCCTCTTCACCGAAGCCCAGTGCCCCCTCCTGCCACCACCCTTGCTGGTAGGCACAGTGTTATGAAAATAGCAGCTTGGACCAAGGGCCCACCTTGCCCTGTGTACTTTCTTGACAGCCCTCAGATGCAGGAGCAGAGGTACATCTCAGTGTATGTCTTGGTTCTGAGGGAGCCTCTTGTCCTTCCTGAATTCATCCCGTTTCTCCTGGAGCCCATGCAGGGTTTCACTGCTCACAACACCTTGTTCTGAGGACTTCTGCAGTTTGACAATACGTCTCCAAGAGGCAATGCCCCTTCTCCTGTTGGGCACCTCCTGCCAGCTTCATTTGATGTGACCTTGCATAGAAGGAAACAGTGAACACTTGACCACCGTGCCTTCTCTCATGGCCTCCTGTAGACATACTTCATTCATCTGCCCTTTCTTTTCCAGTTTTAGGAACCCTGCCTTCTTTAGCCATTTTGCACAGGGGCCATGAGACCTCTGACAGTTCCTGCTGCAACTTCCAGGCATCTGACTGCACAGGGACCTCAACATGTCTCTCCAGCACTCCCCTGGGCAGCTCTAGAGGCAGACACACAGAGTGACTGCTCCCCTTCCGCTGCATCACTGTCCCACGATTCCTCAAGGTGCTCAGTGGTGCCTGCAGTCACATAGGGGTAGAGGAAAGGTGTGAAGGCAGCCGGACTCGCAGGCTCACTTCCACAACTCCTTTAGCACTGGTGCCAGTACCAGGACATGGACAAGGCCACCCCCATAGTGTCTGGCATGCAGACACTTTGGCCATGCTACAGACTTGAGCTTCTTCTCTCACTCCTTTAGAGCAGCAGCTAATGAATGCCTAATGGAGGCAAAGTCCCTGCAGCAGCATCACCCACCAAAGGCCATTCACAGCAGCCCCCTCCCCAAGCCCATGTGAAAAGCCTTCCTCTGCCAACCATCCTCACCCTCAGAGAGCCACAGCGGCCATGGCCCAGACCCAGCACTGCTCTCACACAGCGTGAGCCTTTGCCCCTGTCCGTCTGGCATGGCCACGGTGACCATGCAGCCCCCTGCAGAGCCACAGCTCCTCGCAGGGCACCCCCGAGGCACACTTTGAAAAGAGCAGACTTACCTCCCTGCTGTGCATTTTGCGGTGTCAGGAATGAGGCTTCTTCCCCAGCGATCCCCTGAGCTCCTCGCCAAGGCCGCCTCAGCCCAAACAGAGCTCCCCAGTGTGAAGTCTTGCTCACAAACACTGTGACACCCCCCTCCCTGCTCTGATGCCGTCAGACAACACGGCAAAAGGAGCGCAGTGCGAGGGCAGAGCTTCCCCACACAACTGCAGGACTAAGCAGGAGCACAGGTTCCATCGAGGGCTGCAATACCACATCACCACTGAGCCCAGATAAGCCTCCAGACAAGCAGCACATCTCCTCCTAACCAAGGAGAGCTTCCAGGGGCTGCACACCCCCGGCAGTCACAGCCAGAAGCCTCCTTGTCTTTCCTCTGCTCCCACTTCTCCCCATGACCCCCCAGTCAGGCTCACTGCAGGATGTGAATGACATGGGGTCACGCTGCCAGCACTGGCCATTGCAGGACCTGTTCGTCATTCCCCTCACATGCGCTGCGGTGCTGCCAAGGCCAGCACAAGGTGCTGGGCACAGCCCCAATGGCGGGGCCACGTTAGGAGACCACCACAACATCTCATCCACCATGCAGCACCACTGAGCTATGGCAGCTCTGAGCAGCCCAGCACCAGGATCCAACCCATCTCCCGCTGATGTACCCCCACCTTCCCCCATGCAGATCCAAGACCTACTTGGATACAAACACCAAGAAGCATCTTTTGAAACTCCCTGTCAGGAGCAGCCAGTAACTGCGGACCATCAGGGGAGGGATCTCTGTTTGGGATCCTGCAGGGAGCAAAAATCTGTCCCACCCCAATGGCACCAAACGCTCTAGGGACAGAACCAAGCTGTCCCTGCCCCATCCCTCTGCCCACGCTGCACAGCCCCAGGAAAGCAGCTCCTCAGCCCCTCCGTGCTCTGCTATGAGATTTCACAGCCTCCTTCATGGCTCCACAACAGTCTGTGCTCATACACATTCCATATCCACATCCCCACCACTTCCCAGCCTCCTGGTACTGAATTCCTCCAGCTGACACCGATTACCCCACACAGGTCTGTCTGAGGTCACAGTTGCTCCTGGAGAGCAGAAAGGACTTCCATTCTCCTCCACTTGCTGCAAAGAAGTAGCTTCTAGCAGGAAGGATATGGAAAGACAGCAGCAAACTGCTTGGGGGGCAGCAGAACTGCTGTGGTGAAGGTTTAGGAGCTGGCTGAGCTGATGTTGCTCAGGAATGGTCTAGACGGAGCTTAGAGATTCGATCACCTCAAGGTGCCTTCCATACTTGCTGTCCTAAAACTCCTCCTCCCTTGACACAAAGACAAGGCCAACGTAGACCTGCCAGCGGATTTTGGCAGCCACCGTGTCCTTGCTCTCCCTCATGGACTCAGTGCGATCCTGGTCAAAAGGCACCCAGACCCTGCCTGTGCTGGACCCGAGCAGACCCCACGGAGAGCACGGAGGGATGCAGCCACCTCAGCTGGAGCCTTGGCACAGCGCTCTGCCAGGTCTCATGCTGCCTTCTGAAGCCTCAGCAGGCCCCTGCCCTCAGGCAAGGCGCTGCCAGCCCTGCCGGCCCCTGCACACGTGCTCTCTAGCCCTCTGGGAGAAGAGCTTTACGTGGGGTCTGGGAAAGAGACAGACCCAAACGGAAGGTCCAGAGCAACAGGCTTGGCGTGGGCTCAACCTTCCTCCTCCACAGCACTGCCCTCGATTCACATTCAGTCCGGGTGGCTGAGGCTGTGCAGGGCACAGGCAGACCATGCCGAGGTGGGCTCTGCAGCCTGTCAGCACGGGAGGGTGCAAGGGCTGCCCTGCGTCTCGGCAGTGTCTGCCGTGCCCAGTGCTCCGAGGTTGAGCTGCGTGTTTGCAGGTGTCCAACCCAACTCCACATCCCGACCCGCGCACGTAACCATGGCAACTGCACATGTGAGTGGCAAAGCCTCGAGCTGGGCTAACTGCGAATGCAAATGAAGCAAACACATGCACCGTGCTCAGTGTGACCTCTAAATGTCAGCCCGTCACCATTCTGCAGACACCAGCTCTGGGGGGGGCTACCTGCAGCCTGCGGATGGGAGGAGGGACCTCAGGGTTGGCACAGGTGCTCTGGCGCATCACCCCTGCCTTGGTACCCCACAGCCCCCCAAGGATACATCGACTCCTTGTGCAGCTGCAGATGACCCCTGTTCCACCCTGGTTCCCAGAGGAAGGAAGGTCCCACCAGGCTGATACAAAGTGTGGCCAGCACAGGGGCCCGAGGGGGAGCGGGGTCTGTCAGCCTGGCCCTAAGGGCACCTCCAGCCCCTCTGCCCTCACCTGTGGCATCAAATGAGGCACTCACAAAGGACAAAAAGAATTCCAGTGCCACGGGGATTTCATGGCAGAGCCACCTCCTCAGAGGAGACCCGTGGCCTTGGGAAGGGCTGCCAGTGGAAGCACCAGGAGATGCTATCATCTGGGAGATCATAATCCAGAAATAGACCGGCTGGCCAAAGGCCCTGCATCCCTCCTCACTTCTCTCCCGTGCTGCCAACAGCACCAGGCACGGGCAGGCCCCGGTGCTGACCATTACCCACCACGCTGTCCTGCTCCACGGCTTTGAGTGCCACAGAGCCAAACTCAGGCAAACGCTGCAAGCCTCAGTGCACATCAACGGAGCCACCAGCAACCCGGCACCACGAGCCTGACCCACCGCATGGCTCAGGGGTCAGCACCACCGGCACGGTAGAGCCCGTTTGTCACTGAGCTTGCCTTCAGCCTGGCTGACTGCCCAAGAAAGAGACAGGGAATGATGCCCTTCCGCTCCAGGAGCCCGACGACCAATGTCACTCCCCACGCTCCAGAAGCCCAATGGCCAATGTAATTCCCCATACAATGGCCACTAATCTAAGCCACGGGGATCTCCTGCCTGCCCTTGACCTGGGGACGTCCACCACAGCAGCCTCCTGTCGGACAGTACCCGGTGCATCCTTGCACCCCACATAACCACCCCCACCGGCACTCCGCACGGCGCCGGAGCGGGAGCCCCGGAGCTGGGACAGCGGCGGCTCCGCAGGGAACAGGGCCATCCGGGGCCGCGCCGGGCCGGGGCCGCGCAGCCGAGGCGGGCGCACAATCCCCCTTTCAGCGCGTCGCCATGGCAACCCGCCGGCTCGCCGCGGCCGCTCATCCGGCC
>JASSUY010038166.1:0-18057 GCA_032466535.1 Forpus xanthops | reverse complement strand
GGGGGGGGGGGGGGGGAAGTCTCCTTGAGTGTGGGTGAAGGATTTTCCAATATGATTTAAAAATTAGTGTTTTTGCAACTCGCTCATCTTTTGTTTCAAAATGTTAAGCAGCTTAAATCACCACGGGCTGGCAAACCCCGAAATAACTTTTCCTTTTTAAAGCTCTTTGTGAGAGGTAAGGAAACATGCTACTGTCGGTAACCAAATAACGTATTATCAGGAGAATTGTTTCTAAAATTGATTGCACTCTTTTCCAGATAGTTTTGTGTAGCAAGACTCCCCTCCTCCCAACAAGAACCAGCTCTGCGATTCACTCTGCAGGGCAAGGGTATTTATTTATTTACTAATTGATCAGAGGGAATATACATGACATACAAAAGTACATCAGAAGCTATGAACAGAGGACCTTAAAAACTTCTGGGACCTACATTTCGCTATATAGATGTTTAGTATAAATTAAGCGGGATGATTAACTGTGTCAGTATTTAAAGCGCAATGAGGAGAAAGCACTGCTGTGCACTTGGAAGTCAAGGCAGGCTCACCCCTCTTAGATAGGGAGAGAGACACGCACACGTAGATGTTTACACACAGCATCATTAACCCAGCCAAGTCCTTTCGCTGACTTAACTCATTTCCATGCTGAAATCTGCTATTTTAAAGTAGCAGTGTAATGCAAAAGCCTGTGATTTTTATTTTATTTTCCTCCGATGCTCTTATTTTTATTAACTGAGCTTCGCCAGTTTCAAAGTTACAGGTGGTATTTACTATGGTTTACCTTCGTGCTGTCAGTCAAACAAGTGTCACTATATATCACCCTGTGTTAGGAAAACATACTTTGTGATTGAAGAATGGAGTTGTGTTTGGACATGTATTTTACAAGTAACAAAATCCATTTAATTGACATAAAAACCCACGGCTGCTGCTAGTAACTTTTGGGTAGAGTCCTGCTCATAGTCATAAAAATAACTCCAAAGAGAACAAAGCGCTTCAGTCCTGAGGAATGGCTGTTTAGGTAGCCGTGTGGGTGCCATGCTTTCACATAATGATTGTGTTTATACATGACAGGAAGCATCTGTAATCCACAGCTGCGGGTGCTCCAGCCCAAAGTCCTGATAAAATCTACACCTATGCTTCTGCATGAATGAAAACAGACTTCTTGAGCAGACCAGGAAAGCAGCCTGTGTTGCTAAAGTTTTTAGCACTCGGTGGTCGCCCTCGAGCTTCTCCCTACTTTTTCTGCAGGCCAGTCTGTGTTGTGCCTCCATCTCTAACAACTCTTTTTGCCCAAATACTGTCTTCTGCCCCTGCTCTGGCTAATAGAAACACATTTATATTGTCCTCTTTCTCCCTCCTCATTCTCTCCCCCCGTGCCCCTCTCCATCACAGAGAGCCACAAAGCAACCAAGCTCTTGCACTCTTTATTTTATGGTTGTTGTTTTTTTGTTTTTTTGTTTTTTTTACTAGTTGAGGTTGAGTGTTGAGAAACACTTTCCCTGAAGTTACTTTGTTGCAGAAAGCACACAGATGCAATAGAAACAACGTGTCGCACTGTCTCAGACCAGTCTCATCAATAACTCCCCTTATCTGCGTTGCTGTGTCACACGGGAAAACAAAGCTGAAGTAGAGACTATACGCTGATTTCTTCAAATATGTTTAGGCTGCTTCAACTATCATTTCTCACCCTGTCTGTGCAAGAAGCGTGCAACAGTCTAAGTTGGAACTGGGCAAAATGAAGTTACAGTCGAACAGGATACATAGTGCCTTTGCAAAGATGACCTGTAACACGAGATCTACTACATTTTGCAGTTAGACCTGCACAAATAACCACCTGAGGTTTCCGGGCGTCTAGCGGCATCTGATTTCTGTGGGTCTGCTCCTCAACAATAGAGCCATCCTTTAAGAAATTGTACTCCAGCTTCTAATTTATATGTCCTGATTTTCTTTCCTGCTTCTGTGTATGAATGCTCTAATACAGAAGACATCTAAGTGGGATTGTGTAAATATGATTATATGATCCTTTTTATTTCTTTGTTTTTGAGAAGTCTGGGTTAGAATAGTAAAGGAAAACAACTGTCTTAAATTAATTACTGTCCTAATTTGAAAAATACCCTTCCTCTTCCCAGTAATTAATTTCAGTTCAAGAATTCAAAAAATGAGCTGCAGTGAAGTTTAATTCATTTCTATAAATGCACAAGAATGGGAAAGCATGCAGCCTTTCAGAGCCTTCTATCAACACACAGAAATGTGTATATGAATTTCCAAAAAGAAAATTTAAAAAGCTGCTGTATAAGAGAAGCAAAAAAAAAAAAAATAATCTTGAGTTAAACCTGTCCATTTGTTACTGAGGCACGAGTCACATAGTATCAGATGCCGCTCACTTTTGCTTGCTCCAGCCTAATAGCATATACAAATGGGAGATATTAGGTACCTAGTGAAAATGTTACGTGATGCGACTCAACAGCAATTTTATGATAGCAGTTTCTTCACAATGAATAAAATGATTTCTGTATTTATATATCTCAAATGTTCTAACAGCACAGAATCTTGCTACAGTAGATTAAACAGAAAAATAACAGTTTATGAAATATGACCTCCAAAAAGCTAATTGCAGAAGAAATATTCATTCCCAGTCCAATAAATCCTTAATTTTAAATGTCAACTGCAAAACATAAATCCCTTTAATAGATTTCAAACTGTGGTGACAAAGTTGTAATTGTAGAGTCCAGCCCACTCAAAATCAGTCCAATGCTTTCACTTTGCATTAGACAACCTTCTGGTTATATTTTTTTGTTGTATTTTAATCTCATCTCTGATCCTTTAGGAATTTTCCATTGCATCCCTGAAGCTGGTTCTGGAATACTTTTGGCTCAGATTGAATTGGATCTTGTTGCTATTCCTCAGTAGATGTCTGGCGTGCAAAGCCTACTTGATCATAACTTTCTGTGTAGTTTACTGCAGGGTAGCATGCACCTAAAGACCCTCAAGTCATGTGAAATAGGAGCCTTGATCTCAAGGCACAATAAAATTGGTTAGTTCAGTTGTAGCTCAAAAGGTCATTTTTTTTCTGGGACTGTCTCTGAGAGCTGTTTTAAACTAATTATTACCTCTGATTTTAACTTATAATTTGGGAAAGGAAAGATAAAAGAAAAAAAAAAGGTAAAAGAAAAAAAAGAAAAGGAAAGAAAAGAGGAAAAAGAAAAAGCCCACAACCCAGCCATCAGTTATTATACTTTCAATAGTTTGATTGGTATGTATTTAACCTTATGGACATATGAAAAGACAAGGTCCCTACTGGAGGAGCTTACAGTGTAAATTAGAGAGCACTGTGAGTAATAAAAGCAAATGGAGGAAAGATTCGTATAAGTATGTAGGAAGAGTGGGAAGGTACGTAGAGGAATAGCAGAGTTGAGAAATACTCTATCAATTGACACTAATTACGATACTTTTCTTTCTTGCTCTATTTTCATGTAAGTATGGTAATGGTTTTGTTTTTCTCTATTTGGTTGCTTGTCAGTGAGCTATTACATTGCAGAAGCTTGCTTTCTGATTCTTTTTTCTGTTCTGGATTCTAGTACTACAAGTAATATAAGTACATCTTTATTCTTCTGCTCAGCCATAGCAAATAACAATGAAATCTCCCAAAATGTTATATATGCTTCCCTTGGCAGTTTTTCCACAGCAGTTTGCTGAAAAGTACGATTCACTATTAATAGAAAATATAAATGAACTTGAAATTCTGGGCTTCTGTCAGTGTCATTCCCTAACAAATCTCTGCCACATCTTTAGGGTTTATTTGGTGATACAATGTTTATAAACAGAAGTGTATATGCTGTCAATTTCTTTTTCTTTATGTTTAGCAGCATTACACAATGAAAAACACAAAAAAAAGTAAAAAAAAAAAAAAAGTGAAGAGCCAAACAGCTTCTTCCCACTGTTCTTTAATAATGAGAATGCAATACTACACAGCCTTTATTCCTTTTAGGTGTTGAAAGAGATGCTACCAGAAATAGGAGTATCAGAAAAGGTGATGGATCAACCCGAGAAATTAAACGGCAATCACTCAGTAGGACCAGATGGTATTCATCCAAGAGCTCTGAAAGAACTGAAGATCAATGCAAGTGAGCTGCTAACAAAAATATGTAATTTATCATTAAAAACAGCTCCCGTACCAGAGGATTGGAGAGTGGCGATGGTTGTACCCATCTCTTAAGAAAGTGCTAATGATGATCCTGGGAATTATAAATCAGTCAGTCTTTAGTGCTAGGAAACTATTTGGAGAATCAGTAAAAAATAATATGCCTAGCCACACAGATAGCAAGGAAAAACTGCAATGCTTCCAACTACATTCTCTCAACCCTCCTAGAGCTACAGGAAAGAGTTAATTAGTTGATAAAGTAGAACCAGAAGATACAATTTGTTTAGTGTTTCCAAAAGCTTACCATAAGGTTTCTCTCAAGAAAAAAATAATAGCAGCTCCAGAACTGAAGTCCCTCTATGGTGCCAAAACTGGATACAAGATGGAAAACAAAGCCAGAAACATCAGAAGAACTAGAATTTTGCCCCAGAAAGCATTTTATAAACACTTGCAGATTACCACAGCTTCATAATGAGCTAGTTATGTTAGAGGTGAAGTAACTTGCCTACAAGTGTAAAAGCAAGCTGTGTCAGAACCATGACTTCAGTTCATGAGCACCCAGGTCCCAGAACTCCATTTAGATGACTAGAAAACATCCTTTTCTCTAGGTACTGCAGAATATCAATGGTCAGTTGAAGCAGAGAAAGAAGTTAACTTTGAATTGCCCTATCAATAGCAGCAATAAAGATGGGTTTGTTCATCTCATTCATTAGTAATGGGGGGGGGAAAAAGCTTCTGAAATGAAGATACAAAAGCACTACAACAGTCACTTTCTGGTGTTTAGACCCAAAGCCCATTGCTCTACACAGGAAAATTCATGGGAGTATCTGGTCTTTTATTAAGTTAGCTGAATTTAGGCAAAACTTGAAAAATATTTCAGACTGAGCCAGTGAACTAAGATAAAATGGTGAACATGATGACACATACAATTAAACAGACTAATGCCAAGGAGTGCATGCTGGAAAATATTTTCAAGAGCTGATGGCTATTAGTTAGCATTGGAATCTGTAGGCATTATTCACTGAAAATGCTATCCAGCATAATGCAGGAGCTTAGAAAACACAGAGAAGTAGAGAAAACGCTCAGATACACCAAGAACAAAAAAGATGATTCAATTTAAAATATTACTGTACAATCTGATGTGTAAAAGCTACTTTTCTGGATGTTCTGTTGTATTTTATTCTGTGGATTTTAGATAGGCAAGACACAGAAAACAAAGGGAACATACAGAGAAATGCAGTAAATATGATTAATGAAATGGGGGACAGGACCAAGTTAGAAAGCAGAAATAAAATAAGAGGTCATTTAATTTAGAAACATGAAAAGGATGAGGAGTTTAAGACCCCATAAAATCTCAGGTGACACAGAAGAGCTCAGGCATTCCTGTCTTTTCTCTTACATTTCACTAAAAAATAAGTGGGAAGCACATTAAAATGAATAGATGGAGATGCTTTTTTCATCAGAAAACGTAGTTAAATTGTGGGAGTTGTTGCTGCTGCATAGGACCAAGGAAAACAGCTTTGGGGCAACTGCTGGAAAAAAAAAATAAAATAAAAGGAAGGAATTAAAGATTAGGAAACAAAAAGAAAAGCAATGAAAAGAAGAGGACAAACTCTTTGTCATGTCCTCCAGTTCCCTGAGACTCTTCAGCTGCTTCTCCACACAAAGAGCACATGGCCAGTGATATGCAGGTTTGATGAAAGGGCGTCTCAGGTTGCAAAGGAAGACCTGAGAAACAGCTGTCCTATGCACCACAGTTTTTCCTCTAAAAATATTGCTTTTTCAAACAGAAATCCAAATAGCCGCAGCAGTCTCCCTAATTCCCACTACCCAGTTTGAACAGCCCTCTCAGTCCAGGATAAGGAACAGAATGAGGGAAAAGAGCAGCCAAACTTGAAGCCCGACTCCCCTATGAAGCCTAAGACTGTGCTGCTTGACATCCTTTCCAGCCCTGCCAGCCTCTCCACAAGTATGCAAACTGTACTCCCCTGAGAGGGGTGAAAGCAGTGGGAACTTGCTGTGATTCTCCTTGTGGAATTTCTCAGCACTTTTTCCTTCCTTGGGATTTTTCCCGAGAGATGAGAGTATTTAGTCCTTACTTAGCTTTATCAAAGTATTAGACATTTATTTGATTAAGTATAGCATCTGCAGCCACACCAGCTAGAATAAAAATTATAAGGGCTATCAATCCTCATACTTCAGGGCATAAGCTGATCACCAGCTGGGGTCGAAAAGAAATTTCCCTCTGTGGTATAGTATCGCAATTAGGTGCGTTAGGGGGGGTTATGCCTTCTTTGGTAGCCTCAGGCATTGGCCAGTGTGAGAGGCAGAGAGATACCAGGCTAGATGGACCACTGGTCTGCTCCAATATGGCAATTCCTTTGTTCTTAGGGCTGAATGTTTCTGCTGACAAGCCGCCCTACTTTGTCATAATGTCAAAATCCAGCTTAATTATAATTCTGAAAATGAAGGAATATTCATGAATTATTATGTTGGCAATAACCGCATGTAATACAATAAAGACAAAAACAGTGTCTGCTGCAGAGTAAAAGGAAGTTGACAGCTTTGAGCACAGGGGAGTTTCTGTTTCCAGTTACCCTCCAGAACTCCTTGCACCCTGGAGTCAACACCTTTGAGAATAATAAAGTAATTACGATTTTATTTTACAGGATTCTGACAACAAATTTGATTCAATACTGTCTGCACTGTTCAAAGCAAAACACTCCAGTAGTTTGACTGTGCAATGGTGATATTTTTTTTATGAGCTCAAATTTAATCCCCCAAATGGCATGATAGGTCTTGGTGAAGGTATTTAAACTAAAATTTCCTTCTGTAGTACTCTGGTTCCATCAGCATTTTGATAGAATTCAAAAAAAAAAAAAATTCCAATTGCTGCTTTATTCCTGTCATGTTCTTTTTCTAAAGCAAGTCTTGGAGATGATTGCGAGAGTACATTAAAGGCATGCATTTTCGAAGTTAGTCAGTTGTCAAAGTGATTCTGAGGGTTGACAATCACATTTAAGACAAGTATAGAAATCTGAGAGAAATGCTTACAAGCAAGTCCTTATTCTGGGCCATGATTTAGTTTGGAAATGCATCCAGTTCAAGGGTTAAATGAAAGCAAAAGCAATCACTTCAACCATGTTTTTGAAGAAAATAAAACAGCTTGATGTAAGCTAAATGAAGGGGGTCTGTGACTTAAAAGGAATGGACAGATAGAGAAAAAGGTCAGAAGATTAAATTTTCCCTAAGGGAAAAGTCATTCTTTGGAATCATTAACCTCCTTCTAGGTCACTACTGAAAAAAACAGCAGGAAATCCTACTGCTCCTAGAAAGATGGGTGCATCGTATACCGCCCACTGACCTAGCAACTCTATGGCAAACATAATTGTGCTTACAAATTCTCCTCCAGGCGGGCTTGGTTTTACTATGCCCATTTTAAAGCAATATGATCTTTTAGCTGAACTCTGAAGTGTATCCATAAAGACAATATTCCAAGGGCATGGAGTGTTAAAAAGATGAATCACTTTATTTAAATGTCTTTTCTTTTAAAGCAGAGAAATCCGGAAGCAAAGTTTGTAAATTTCAGAGTTAGTTGGTGATATGTATTATCCATTAATCATGTCTTTTTAGGACTTAAATTAGTTATCCTCATTTCAATGCATTTTAGTGGCTTTTTGTAACTAAACCATGTTGTCAGGATGCCAGTATCAACTGTATGTTTCAAAATATCCTTTTTTTTTGTCTCAACCTGCACCAGAGTGTGTTTTCCAGGTTTTGTTGTAATCTAATTCTGCTCCCCCTTAGAAAAGCCAAAGTGTAAACATCATACCAAACAGGAGGATGGGTCCTCATTTAAGAAATGCAATCTTCCATAAAGCATTTGGAGGATTATTTGTTGCTATATTTGACTATATTCAGATGAACAGTCTTACCAGGGTCAATGGAAACAAATCTTTTTGTCATGGTCTAGATCCAAAGTAAGTGAAGGAAACTACCTCTGATCAATTTGTGTATGATACCATGAGGAAACGCATCTTCATCAAAATGTGATCTCTTTTTCTTCCCCACTTGCAACAGAAATAGAACTCTTAATCAATATAAATGCTAATTCATATTTGCTTTTGATAAAAGCCCCAGTCCAGCAAGAGTTGGCAAGGCAGCTGGATGCCTGTAGGTCTTCAAAGCCCCTTGTCTACTTGGAGACTGTAGGCAAAGCCTGTATCCTACTGTAGAATCGAGGACTTAGTCTTTAAAAACTTGTATTACTTTGGAATATGGAAAAATATTCTGGCAGCTATCTTCAAATCTCTAGTCTCTGGTCCAGAAAAAAATTAAAATTAAAAAAAAAATATATCCAGAGGGGAATATTAGCATGGAAATGAGACTTCAACAACTTAGGAGGAGGTTACACAGTAAAAACTATGAGAATCTTGGGTCATCTATTAAGATGTCTCAAATCATGCCAGCTGAATGAACAGTGAGCAATACATTTTCTTAATTTGATGTTGTCTCTTTCCACTATTTTTACACTGAAATTGGAAAGAGAAAAATACACAGGAATTATCACAACCCATTTGCTGCCCTAGAAGAAGAAGGTGCCTTTATTATCTTTAATTTCTGAAATTGTGCAGTTCGTAAAAAGCCATTTTTCACATGTAAGCAAGATCTTTCAAGATTTTAGAAGACAATGACATGACCCCTAGAGAATAAAGGCATTGAAAGAAGTAGCAAAGAGAAAGACAAATAAAGCACAGTTTGTGGAAATTAGCACCCTTTGCAATGCCTCAGTGAGGACAGAATCACACAGTCCACATTCTTCAGAAAAATCATGACTTTTACTCATGTTTGCACAACTCCTGATTATCTGATAAGCAGGAATCTCTTCCTGAATGTTAGCAACCCAGTTACCTAATGTGAACGGGGTACACAGGTAACAACTTCCTCGTATGTGTGTGGCAAGAAACAGAATCCTATGCCTCACTTATTTCCTATCCAAAATGCATTTCTGAGGTAGGAACTCAAAAACACATCGCAAACCTTGTGCAAGTAGACTACGCACATCCACCCTGCTGATGCTAGTAACTGTGAAGAGCCTATCAGACCTCAGGGAGTCACAGCTATCCAAAGCAGAGCTTCCCCGATACCTCGTCCCCAAAAGCATGATTTTGGATCATGTTTTGCTGGGAAATAACAAGGAAATATTACAGTGTTATTACAGCTGCTTAGAGAACTCCCCAAATTTGGTGCAAAAGGCTCTCAGAAAAAAAGCGACCAAAGAATGTTGCAGCAGAGCCCTCAGCTGAGCAGCAAGATGCAAGATTTATTATGACACAGTGCAGGGGATATCTGAAAGGAAACTCAAAGCATGAATGTGTCTTTTCCTCCTTTTTCCCCTCTGCCTTCTCTTTTTCTTTTTAATTAATATATATATGTAATTGTTTCTTTTCTCAAGTGAAATGGCATCTAAAATGATCGAAAATTTTAGGAGGGGAGGGTTTCCTAAAACCTTTCCTACTTGTTTTTCCTGTGTTCCAGTGTTCTCTACCCACAAGACTCTGAAATGCTGAAATTTCAGCAGTTTATATGTCTGCCTGCCCACCTCTTTTATTAAAGGGTTGTGTTTCTTTTCTGTCAACACCTATTCTTTAGCACACATCTCTTCTATCATTCAGGAAAATGCTGGCATAGCCTTTTTCTTTTTTTCTTTTTTCTTTCCCCCTTGTTTTAAATTCATTTCTGTAGCTGGGTTTTTCCTTTTAAGTCCCTTTAATTTCTGCCATCGGTTTCAACCCCGAAGTTCTCACTTTTGCAAGACAATGAGCTATTTTCACACATGTAAAATTCTCCGCAAAGTGGAATCACAGATGTCACATTTACATGTTTATGTTTTCTGTTTCTTTTTTTGTTTTTTTTCCAGTCTGTTGCTCAGTTCGGCTCTCCAAGTTCAAGGTATTTCAGCAGAGCTGAGAGACCCTCTCAGTTCCTGTGCCCAGACCTCTAGCTTTACAAAATAAGCAGGTATCTCAAAATATGTGGCAGCTTCAGTTCCAAGCATAAAAGCAGACACTGTTAAATCCAGCAATGACCCCCTGCACAAACACTCACAGCCTCTCACACACGTGATCTGTAAACCAGTGCAGTTAATTTTCCATACGGTCTTGTCTCTTTCTATGTGGAACAGAAAAAAAGAAGAAAGAAAAAAAAAAGAGAAAGAATTAAACAAGGCTGGGAAAGGTGAGTTTTGAGGAAGAAATCCCTCTGAGGCTCCTCTTGCTGAGATTCCCTGCCAGGATTGCAAGGGGCAAGAGAAGACCTGCTTTTGGCTCAGTGCAGTAGAGGCCGTGGGATCTGCCCCCAAATCTGGCAGCTCAGTGGGATGCCACGACCTCTCACCCTGGCTCCTAGGCAGCTCAGCCCCATTGTTCCCCGGGGCAAGCAGGCTGGTGAAGCCGGGTGGGGGGTGAGCACCGCTGCAACTTTTGTGGTGCTGGGAAAGGAGATCATTCCTATGTGGAGATTTGGAAGATGTGAGCTGGCCCATATTTATTGATAGCATTCAGGATTCCTGGGGTAGGCAGGTAATACAAAAAAGAGCCATGAAAGTAGAAAAATACCTGAACTGGAAGTGGTACATGCAAATTCAATTTGTCTCCTCCAAGCATTCTTGTCTGCATGTCCATGAGCTCATGGTGTTCTTCCTTCAGCTTAGGGAAACAGAGTTAACTTGCCCCACACTAACCTGCATCTACCTGCTCCTCAGATTTTTCAAAGGCTTCTAATTTGGCCAGATCAGTGTCTTTTTTCACAAGAACAAAAAAAAAGTTCATTGCTGTCACCAGAAGTGACACCCTCCCCATACATCTCCTTCCCCCTCCTGCAAATCCAATTACCAAGTCTCTTTTCCAAAGTATGAGATCTCTAGAGCTTCTCAATGGAGGGTTTGTAGTAATTCTTTTAACATGGCAAAACACCACATAATTCCCTAAACATTAATGTTGCATGAATGTGAAACTTCTTTTCCCCATGAAATTTCCTTTTTGATTTTACAAAACAGAAAGTGCAATTTAAAACAATGCTAATGGAGTGCCTATATTCCATAATCTAAAATTATTTGCTGTGGTGTCAATAACTAGCTTTCTAAAATGCTTGTCTGAGGAACCCACCTGACCTTGAGCAAGGGCCCTTTCCTTCGTGACAATATCCTTCTGAGTGCCCAGTAAAATACATCACATTGTATTTGGCCACTTGTGTACGGAAAGACCAGAGCTCCATATTTCAAACCTGTTTAACACCTTGTAAAATGCCACTCAACCAGTTGGCACTAGCTGAATTCACACCTATTAAAATAATAACATCCTACCCATGATGTCTTTCAGTTGTTGTTTGGGATGGTAATATTTTTGCCTTCTGTGGTGCTTCATTCAAGCAAAAACCTTTAAACTCCTGAACAACATAAGATGCTAGAGCATTTGCTGGAGGAGAAGGTCCTAGAACATTCAGGAAAGCAGATACAGAAATGACAGAGGAGATGTAAAAGGTTTCATATTTTTGCACCCTCTTGGAGATGTGAAATCAAGGAGTGGCTGCTTGAAGTCTGCTCAACAGAACAGATAGCCAGGGCAGGATTTCATAAGGAAAAGTGACATGGATATGCACAGTCAACTGCGATCAAGATATGTCATCTGAGAAACTCCATTCTTTCCTTTCAAAACCAGCATCTTACTGTATCTGTCTTTGGAGTTAGTATTTAGCGACTAGAGCTGTAATACACTCCTCTTACTCTTTTCATGGTGGCACTTTACTGTATTTTCTTGTTTATGTAAGTTGTAAATGATGTATCTGATGCACCCATTTTGAGAACTCAGTTTTTAACCAGTTTCTGTCATTTTTCAGTCCTAGCACTACATTCCACATTGACATCTCATAAAAACACCTCCATGCCCAGTTTTCTGCTTGGGTGTCATCACTCAGTGACCATGAAAGCATGAAATCAGTTACTGTTCCAGCAGGTCGGTTTAACTACTATTTGGCTAAACAAAAATAAAATAGCTTTTCATGCTTATTGATCTTGATTTTTTTTGCCATTTCTATGCTTCATTGACTATAAACTCGGTAAGGATGTGTTTTGTAAAAGGAACTGAAGTTTCTCTTCTCAGTGGATTAGACATTTCACATTTTAGCGACTTCCACCATTTCCATTCCCCCCTCCCAAAAGCAGCCCTTTCCACCGACTTAAAAAAAAAAGGTTGATCTTTAAGTAATACATATGATATTAGTTTTTCCGTTTTAAAATAATCACATTATTGCAGACATTTTAATAGCTGTAGAGGTTGCTATGTATTAACATGATTCATGGTCCTTGACAGCAGTGTCTCTGAAAATCCCACAGGAATGCAAAATACAAAACTCCACACACGTTCAAATTTTACTGCCTGCAGCTAAAAGAGGGGAAAAAAACCTTAAAACTGTTGAAACCCTTCAACTTTAAAAGCATTAATAGATGGTCCCAGGGGATTAAATCTAAATCTTAATGTGTAAAAATCAAGTTAATAACCACAGAGATTAATATGGTTGCATTTGATTATTGTGATAATGCAAACAATTAGTACTGCTAAAGTGAGATATATTAGCCTCCTACTTGCCCCACACACATCTGCAAAGCATTGGAAATAAATGGAAATAAAACATTTTGCTCTGAAAGGTTTCTCTTTTTTCTTTTTGCCTTTGTCTTATTTTTTCTGTAGCTGACTCATTTTTAAATTCTAATAGTTAACATTTTATTATTAAGCCTCTCTTTTTATAAGACTCTCATAAAATTGGTTCCATAATCATCCATTCCATATTGTCATCAAATTACACATTCCTTGCCAATACCAGTAAATAAATACATCTTCTAGATAAATGGCATGGCTTTAATTTTTTTTCCCTTTCTTTCTTTTAGGGGCAAAAATGCCATACAAATGTATTAACCCGAGAAAAATAGGAACTTCTTCCTAGTCCACTCTGAGCCAGTTGGTTTAATACAGAATGCCCTGGGAACAGAACCAGGCACCTAATCCAATCTATATTACAGGCGGAGTTGGAAGTACCACCTATACTTAATGCTTGACACTTCCCATTATAAAACTCTTTTTTCAGTCGCTTACAACTGTGCCAGAATTTAAGTGTTCAACTAAAATTCCCCATGCTGGATGTCTGCCTCACTTTGATTTATTTGTTGTTCTAAAGTTTCAGTGAAAATAGTTCAATGATTTCCAAGAACAAGATTATATAAAATATATTTGTTTGCCCACATCAAAAAAGTCTTTGCAACTGTTTAATCGATTAAGTCTGATATATCCATCCCTTGGAGCACAGACATTACATTTGGCATAGAAAGGGACCTACCCTCAAGTCAAGAATGTGAAAACAGACCAACTTTAGCCAAATGCTAAGCATTTGCTTAAATTCAGTAGATACTTCTCTGTAATTTAGCAGTAATGTCCTCCAAAGTCTCCATCTGTGCCAAGCACATGCCAGCCCCCAAGGTTGCAGGCTCTGAGCAAAACTTGCCCCATTGCTGATCACAAATGCTATGGTTGCACACGTTTAGGCATGGGATGTAAGAATGCAAGGAAGTGGAGGCAGGAACCTGAGATTAGATGTCAACAATTTGAGACTGTGAAAGAAAGACTGTCACCCTGAGTTGGTGAGAAGTGCATATATTGGAAAAGGAGCATGGGAAAGAGGTCCAGAGGTGCAGCTTTGTGATTTACTGCCTCATGGGATGGGAGAAGGACTGAAGCCAAGATGAAGATCAAGGGGACGAGCAACTGGGATTGGAACTGAGGTGGGCAAAAAGCAGGCAAGAAACCCATTGAGAAAAATAAGCTGATGGCATAGGGAGGGGGTATTGAGATTCCCAGTCATAGGACTGGGAAACTCTGGGCCAAGGTTGGAGTTTTGAAATGTGAGAGAAGAGACCACTGGCTGCTTGTCTCCAGGACCCGGGATGGACTTCAAGCATCTAAGGTCATTCTTTACGCACCCATGAAACTACCCACAAAGCAAATATCTCATCCTCTTTAAGCTCTGATACGCATACAGGGTAGCATTAATCGTCTTTTCCTAGCTTGGATGGCTGAGTTCCCTCATCTGCAATGCTGTGTGAACACCAAGACCAGGCTGCTCATTTATGGTCACTATATTCTGAGAGCATTTGACTTGCCATTCAGCAGTATTCCTTCCCAAGTGCCGCTCATGATGACTTCTGAGCTAAGCACTGACAATACACATGGCTGTGCAATGATGAGCAATCTGACAAACCAGGTTGAAGTGATGTAGCTCAATCATCTATAATTAGTGTAAATGCTGGCCTTAGTTAAAGTCTGGTTGCCTCAGTACCCCTTTTGAAAAATGGGAATTACACCAACCTACCTCTCACATGAGTGTTGTGAAAATGAATGAATTACTATTTATGAAGTACTGTAATGATGAGTGCCCATGAGGAACAGCCCATGAGGAAATTAATTATTCTATCTTTGGAACAGGGTTTGAATAGTGAGCAGTAAATAGGATGTAGGGCCATTACACTGAATGATGAGAATGAAGCAGATGAATAACATCCACTCTGTGCAGCGAATGTGGCAGGAGCTCGATGAAGAAAGCAGTAGGAAATCGTGTGGTGAAAGACTATATCAAGGTGTATGGTAAGAGTAGGTAACTGCCGTATACTAGCCCTGGAGAACTTGGGCCCATGACAGGAACACCGGAAACCCTTCCCAGCTGTCATGATGGAGATGTGCCATACAGCCTAACCCTGTGATCCCCTGTGATCTCTCCTTCTCCCTCTGATGGTTCCTAACCTAGTTTCTGAGCCCAGCCAGTCCCAGTCTCCTCCCATCTGACTCATAGCTCCAGTTTCCTTGCTCAGCCAGGCCCTGACTCAAAACCCCTGTTCAGCCTCCCTCCCTTCATCCACAGCCATTAACCCCAGTTCCTATAAAAACAGGAAAAAGCACATTCCTAACACTGTGACACCTTCCTCTACCAAAATCCTAGCACAGCTCAAAAGCTGAGGCATAGCACAGTTTCAAAAAAGACAAGGGATAATAGGAAAATATGCACAAATATGCAAATACACATGCATGTTCTAGCCTCATCAGCAGCTATAGCTTTACAATGTCATCAGAAATTTTCCAAAATTAATTCAATATGATTTCAGTCAAGTATTTATCTGGAATGTTACAGACTGGGAAATCGCAACTGAAAATAGGATTTTCCCTTAAAATATACCAGCAACCACGATTGCAGTAGCTGGCAGTCCCTGTCCTTCTTGCATAATATTGTTAATATTGAGATGTATATGAAAAAGAATCCAAATATTGGTTTCCTAGGCTCTGTAAACTGGAGGACAAATATATCTATACAGTTAGCTTTTTTCATAAAATTACCTCAGAAGTAAGAGCCAATCAAAACTAAGTCCAAATGTAGCTCTTTCTAATTTCTGGTATAATAAAAGTTAAAGAAATCAGTGAAAAAATATCTATGAATACCTTTTAGCTAGGAAGCTCAAGTTTGAAAACTCGTGTTTTCAGCTCAATTCCCCAGTTGTTTCATTACATTTTAAGCCATATATGCCTCAAGATAATTTATGCCAAGGGATAAACCAAGATTTCTCATTTTAGATACTGAGTTTGTAGTTCATCTCTGAGATTCTCTCTCAAATTTGAGATTTTGTAAAGGTTAAATTTGTCAACTCTGGAACTGGCTGCAAAGGATTAGTGACTATTTTGTACTACTGGCATTAATGGTGCTATTGTGCGCAGTGAGACAAAGAAATATAAAAGAAGAGAGAAACATTAAGGAAGGAATGTCTCTTCATTCCATGTAAGCTATCCTGTGAAAAAGAAGGTAAAACTCCAAGCTTTAGGTTAAAGCTGGGTGGGTGGGAGAGCCACCCATCCAGTAGCTGCACCTTCCCCTGACTGTTCAGAGGAATATGTACAGTTGATGCCACTGTGACCCTTTATGCAAGATACTTGAGAGCTAAGATGTGAGCAATGGAGCAAAAAAGGGAAAGGGAAAGAGACCTGGCTTCCTCTGTCCAAATAGCTATTTCTGCCTTGGCAAAGAAATAAACACAAAGAAGGAAAACAGAAAACCAAGCTGAGACTCTTTTGTTCTTCCACCTTGACAAGGATGGAGCCAAGAAGAATGAATACCAATCAGCAGTAGAGTGCACATAGAGCAATGGGGTAGCTCTACAGTCAGGAGCAAAGATCAGGGGCCTTTGAATATTGTGGTATTCTGCTTGTGCACTGCAAAAGCAGTAACATTATATGGCACACATAAAGCTTCATGTAACTAGGGGCACAGTAACAAGCAGCATTCACACCTTCAGCATGTAATTGGAGTGTTAGTATTACCAGTTGAAGTGCAAACCCATGAAACCTGGTGATCAGTTTTTCCACAGGTAACCCAGACAGGTACCACTATCCCACCTTTTCATGCTAGTCAATACCTACTACAAGTGAGGTGGCATGATCTGCACCAAGAAGTACATTTGATCCCCTACCTTTGTGAATAAATGATGCTAACGATCTGCCAGACCCATCTTCATTTCATTCTTTCACACTGTCCCAGCTGGTCACCAAGTACCTTGTAGCATTTAGGCAGTATGAGCCTCATGTTCAACTTTGAGTCTGTGACACTTACTGCCCCTCTGGTCTGTGCTTTGTCACTGTGATGAAGGTCCAGGCAGTCCCAAACACAACAGGCAGAAAGCAAGATATGTATCAGAGGGTTAGCTGACTCACTGCTAGTGAGTCAGTTCTAAAATCTCAAATATTCTTGCAGCATCTCTTGGACTGCTCTGCCCAGGAATCATTCTTACTTGGAGAGACTCTATACAACCAGAGTTTGTGGATGCTTGATGACCGTTGCTGTGACATATCCTGTCACAATCCAGTCCAGAACAAAGACCACTACGTGGCAGTCATTTAACTGACTCAGCACCTGAAATGTGTGAGTAAGGACACAAAGGAAGATAGTCCATCACCAGGAAATCCTGACAGGATGAAAACTCAGGACTCTGCATCCAGAGTGCATGACCTTGGTATCATCTAACCCAGCCAATTCACCAGTCTGTCAATCTACACTTATTATTTGCTTGTTCTATTGCAGCAGCATGTTGTTTAATGTAACTGCTGCCAGTCCCTCTTTCATCCCAGCTGAACTCCCATTCTGCTCCTTATGCAGCACTGACGGCTGGGGCAGCAGATTAGACTTCTTGGAAATTGAAACTTCCTAAAACAGCCATAAAGTGTGCCCTAGCAGCTAACACAAATTGTTACCCATTAGGAATGAAGCACAACCGTATCACTGGATGTTGGTTTTGGTTGTATTTTCTTCTTCTCTTTTCCTTCATTTCTCAAAGATTTAAGGAGTGGGGACCATCATTCCTTTTACACTTAAGTTGCCAGATTTCTAGTGTTACTGTGGATGTTTTCCTATGTCCTACAAAGATATGTAGAAACAAACCAAGCTTGGTGGGTGACAACAAGGGTAAGTGGGAAATAAGGCAGCGAGGTGAATGGGTGGTTGAGATATGACCTGGAGCAGCAGATAGTGCACTCATGTGCCATGGCTGAGCACCAGTGCAGGAGAGCTGCAGAGTCACTTGGAGCTCTGCTGAGCAGGATCTTATGTACTCTGTGGATAGAGGGAGGTGGAACAGGTGAAGGCAGGGAGTACAAAAGTATTCATTATGGAAATGGAGCCTGGGAGGCAACACCAGAGGAGGTAAGGGACTGGTTAGGTGAAATCAGCAATGGAGCACCTCCCCTATGAAGATAGGATGAGAGAGTTGGAGCTGTTCAGTCTGGAGAAGAGAAGGCTGTGTGGAGACCTCATAGCAGCCTTCCAGTATCTGAAGGGGG
>JASSUY010038165.1:0-62253 GCA_032466535.1 Forpus xanthops | reverse complement strand
GGGAGCACCGCGGGCGGGACGCGGCGGCGCCCCCTGGAGGCGGGGCGGAGCTCCCCTCCCTCCTTCGCCCCTCACTGCGGTGCCCCGGGGCCGGGCCGCGGATCCACGGGGTGGGAGCCCCCGGGGCGGCCGCACCGGGGTGGGTCCGCCCCACCGAACCCTTGTGGAGGCCGCGGTGGGGCTGTGGAGGGGGTGCGGTTGGGCCCTCGGCTGACAGCACCGGGACAAGCCGCGGCCTTGCGCTGCTTGGAGGGGGGGGTGTGGGGGGGTGTGACCCTCGGCCACCGCCCGAGCGCTGGGGCAGAGCCCACGGGGCAGATCCTGCTGCTATACCCGAGGGTTTGAACGTGTGAGTGACCCCAGCGGTCAATTCCCGGCTTCTCCCAGCACACGGCAGCTAAAAACTAAAGGGAGATGAGAAAGTACAGCACGAAATGGCTTTGAGACCATCTCATCGTATAATGTACCGAGGTTATAGCCTGACCCAAGGCTGAGGCTTCCCCAGGCCCTGTGCGGTGTCAGTGGAGTGACAGACCGACGAGAACAAACTTCCATCGGGACACAAGAGGAATGGAAAGTGCAGCAGTAAAGTTAACCTAATGTTGCTGAGATGCACACTGGCATTCCAAGGAAATGTATGGAAAGAATCTTGGACAAATCATCTTCCTATAAACCGAACTTAAAACTCAATAAAATCCCCTCTGTCATTGATTCTTGAATGAGAACAGTTGGTTTAAGGCTAGTTTTTGATGTATTTCACGTGTATTTTATGTAATTCCTGGTATCTGGTGTCCATGCTGCTCCCTCATCCTCCCCTAAGCAAGTCTTAGAATAGGGGAAATAAGAATGATGGAGCTGGTACCCTGTGTTTCAGGTTTGAAATGCAGATTTCTCCATCCCTCAGAGGATGGTTTCTGATCTACAGTGCCCAGGCTTCTGCTTCCCTGGCTGAGACAGGAGCCAAGAAGAAAAGGGAAGAGCATTCAGCAGCAGCAAGTGCCAAGTGTGTCCCTGCTCCTGTACTCATTGAGCCAGGGATCAGATCGCAGTGTGGGATCACAGCTGCTGCACCACTGAATCCCCTCCTGAAACACAGGCTTTAAAGGACTGAGAGTTGAGAGACTAAAAGGAGTTTTGTAACTCTGGGCATGAACATAACTTCTCTCTGTCGCCGTTGCCTTCTCCCACTTGAGCAAATGGGAAACTGAACTTTTCTGTTGGAAATGCTCCCAAGGATGAAGCTGGCAAACCCGCAGCAGAGAAGTGAGAATGCTGTGTGCTTGCAGCCGTAGTTCAGGACAAGCTGCCTGTCCACATCCCTCTGTGACCAGCTCTTTAGACTAACTCCTTCCATCCCCTCCTCTCCCCCTCCACAAAACATTTCCTTCGCCATTTCTTTTAAGAGCTAAGCCATGCAATAGCAACTCTATTGAAACCCAGTCTACTGAATAACAACTTAATGATGGGACCCCTGTTCTGTTCCTTTTGAATGGCTGCTTCAGTGAGATCCACTCCCTGCTGGGAGGGATGTGAGGGTGGAGAAACCTGGACTGGAGCTGAATGTCAACCAGAGTGCTGGAAAACTGAACCAGAAGGCAAGAATGAGGTCAATGCTGCAAGGCTGAAACCAGGAGATGTTCTATGCAGTTAAGCTAAGTTCAAGAACTAACAGCGGGCACTTGGGGTGTGTATTAACAAATGTTTGGAGTCCTCTGTTAGCTCCATTAGTGCTAATTCCTGCTGTTCCGTGTGGAGCTGTGTTTAATTGGCATGCTGGAGCATGATGCTGCGTGGCAGAGGTTAAGGAAATAACACTGGCATCAAATCCTCACTGTTTGCTTTCAGTATGTACAGTCATTCCCAGAACGAGTGGAAGCTGACAGATCATCCCTCCTAGTTTCACTTCCTGGCAACTCTATGAAGCCTTGAGGATTTATTTTGGCTATCTAGAAAAAAATAAAGAGTAAAGCAACCACATTTGTTTTGTTAGTTCCCGATGTCACATCTGAATGCAGGTCTCCAGAGGTGATAAATTAATGTCCTCAAGCGTTGCACCATCTGGTTCCTCTTTGGATGCGCAGCATTCTGAATGCTTGGTTTAATCTCCCTGGGTTTCAGTAAATTATGGAAACTCAGAGGCTTGGCAGCAGGAGATGGGCACCATGAGGAGATGATTCAGTCATCAATATCTATCGGGCTTCCTTATTGCTGCCATTAACACTTCTTTCTGTTCTACTTAGAAATTTTGCTAGTGAATAGTTCATCACACCAGGAGCTGCAAGTTGGGTTTGGAATTTGCCTATTCTGAGGTTAGCTATGACTAATTCGTCCTTTCCAAAGGTGGCAATGCTAACTGGGCTGCTTTTTTTCCAGGGTTGGGTGATAAATCAGAAATAAATTGCATGTATATGTAACTGATGACATAAATCACATTTCCTCTTTTTTTTCTCTCTAGACAGAATTGGAGCACCTTGGAATAGATGTGAGAAGAAGACTTTGTGCTGGGTAAAGCTGCCTTGGAAAACCATGGCTGCCGCCCCTCATCTCAACTCAGATGCACTCCGAGAGGTCCTGGAGTGCCCCATTTGCATGGAGTCCTTCACTGAGGAGCACCTGAGACCCAAGCTCTTACACTGCGGGCACACCATCTGCAAACAGTGCTTGGAGAAGCTCCTGGCAAACAGCATTAATGGGATCCGGTGCCCCTTCTGCAGCAAAATCACACGGATCACAAGCTTAGCTCAGATGACCGACAACCTGACTGTGCTGAAAATCATAGATACCACTGGACTGGGGGAAGCAGTGGGTCTTCTCATGTGCAAGGTCTGTGGGAGAAGGTTGCCAAGACACTTCTGCAAGAGCTGTAGCTTGGTTTTATGTGCGCCCTGCAAGGAGTCATCACACATGCCTCAAGGACATAGAGTTGTTGCTATCAAAGAGGCTGCTGAAGAGCGTAGGAGGGAATTTGGGATGAGGCTTGCTAGACTTCGGGAGCTCATGGGCGATCTGCAGAAAAGAAAAGCATCTCTGGAGGGTGTTTCAAGAGACCTGCAGTCTAGATACAAAGCAGTTCTGCAAGATTACAGCAAAGAAGAGCGCAAGATCCAGGAGGAGCTGGTCAGGTCACGCAAGTTCTTCACCAGTTCTCTGTCAGAAGTGGAGAAGGTAAATAATCAGGTCATGGAGGAACAAGCTTATCTGCTGAACTTAGCAGAAGTGCAGATCATGTCTCGCTGTGACTATTTCCTTGCCAAAATCAAGCAGGGAGATATAGCTCTCTTAGATGAGGCAGCAGATGAGGAAGAACCAGAACTGACAAACAGTCTTCCAAGGGAGCTGACTCTTCAAGAGGTTGAACTCCTGAAGGTAAGCCACGTGGGACCACTGCAGATCGGGCAGGTGGTGAAGAAGCCCCGCACTGTTAATGTGGAGGAATCCCTCATGGAAACTGCAGCATCCTCATCGGCATCATTCAGGGAGCCTGAATTGGTGCAAGAGGAGCCCAGCTGCACACCCACTTCCTCTCCAGCCAAGCCAAGGATGCCTGAAGCAGCCACGAGCATCCAGCAGTGTCACTTCATCAGGAAGATGGGCTCCAAGGGCAGTCTGCCAGGGATGTTTAACCTCCCCATCAGCCTACACGTCACCCTGCAGGGCGAGGTGCTTGTTGCAGACAGAGGCAACTTCCGAATCCAGGTTTTTACCCGCAAGGGCTTCCTAAAGGAGATCCGCCGGAGCCCCAGCGGAATCGACAGCTTTGTTTTGAGTTTCCTTGGAGCAGACTTACCCAATTTGACACCCCTTTCTGTCACCATGAACTGCCACGGCCTCATAGGTGTGACTGACAGCTATGATAACTCTTTCAAGGTCTACACCATGGATGGCCATTGCGTGGCATGTCACCGGAGCCAGCTAAGCAAGCCCTGGGGCATTGCTGCTCTGCCTTCAGGCCAGTTCGTAGTGACTGATGTGGAAGGAGGCAAACTCTGGTGTTTCACAGTGGACCGTGGCGTGGGGGTCGTAAAGTACAGTTGTTTATGTAGTGCAGTACGCCCCAAGTTTGTCACCTGTGATGCTGAAGGGACCATATACTTTACCCAAGGGCTAGGTCTTAACCTGGAGAACCGGCAGTATGAGCACCATTTAGAAGGAGGCTTTTCAATTGGCTCTGTTGGCCCAGATGGGCAGCTGGGACGCCAGATTAGCCACTTCTTCTCTGAGAATGAGGATTTCAGGTGCATTGCTGGGATGTGTGTGGATGCCAGGGGAGACCTCATTGTTGCTGACAGCAGCCGTAAAGAAATCTTGCATTTTCCTAAAGGAGGGGGCTATAACATCTTAATCCGGGAAGGACTCATCTGCCCAGTTGGTATTGCCATTACTCCCAAAGGGCAGTTGCTGGTGCTGGACTGTTGGGATCATTGCATTAAGATCTACAGTTACCACCTGAGAAGATACTCCACCCCTTAAAGGCATGTCTCTAAGCAGAGATTCTTCCAGCTTCATTGCAATCTGACAGGAACCAGTGGCGAGCATTCAGGAAGATGGTGCCATAACCAAAGGGGGGTCAACATAGAGGCCTTTGTGTTTTGTGTTTAGAAACAAAATAGCTTATGTGGTGGTGGTCTGCTTTTTCTTCTTTTTTATATATAAAATCCATACAATAAAAAAGTTCCAAGGGAAAGGATCCGTCCTGGAGTATTGGTTCCTTGTTAAATGACTGGTCACTCCATAAACCTTCTCACCTTACGCCACATCACCTACACTTGAGCTTCAACTGCTGTATCTTTGTGCCATAAACACTGACTGCTCTAAATCACCTTCCATTAGAGAACCAGAGAGGCAATCCTCACTGTGGAACTTGCAAGGAACTGGGTAACAGTTGTCTGGGCAGCTACTTGGGAAAGCAATTTCTCATTGCAGCACTGCATCAACTGAAATGGCCCTCTTAAACTGCATGAAGATGGAGCTGTGCTTTCAGAGTGACGAGGGAAGGGTTTCTCTCTGGTTTTTGGGTATTCAGGAGATCACCCCTGTGGTGCCATTGGTGAACAATGTCTGTTCAACGTCAAGTGAGTAGTGGGCAATCGTGGGAGGTTTTGCTGAGCCACAGAACTGCCCTCTCTAATGGCAACAAGGGTTTTATTACTACTGAGTGTTCTGTTAGGTAGAAGGGGATAAAAAGGGAGGGGGCTGGAGGAAAAAATATAAGGGGGGAGGGAACCTATGATTGATATTTACTGTTTTATTATTAAATGTATCCTGGAAACTGGCTTTGGAAGGTATGTCTGGTATCTAAAGCTTTATTGGGAGGTGGGAGGAAAGGGCTGGGGAAATAAGTCTGTAGTAAATGAGATTCAATGCAACATACTGTACTTTCACCTGCACTTCATTATTCTGCATTCCAGACTTCCATTTAGCAATAGGCTTCCACTCATCTACACTTTGTACCTGCAAGCTGCTCACTGCCAACATGGGGGGGGCTGTTTCCTTTCTTTAATACTTGGTGCACTGCTTCCCCCCCCCCCCCCCCTTGCACAGCAAAACACTACATTCCTCACATATATTTTGTTACAGCACCAGCAGGCTCCAGAGTTCATGTTCATCACGGCTTTGGGCCAAATGAAGCACAAAACTGCAGCTGTGTGAACCAAGGCCCCCACAGTGCTACTCTCCTGGCTGATAAATGTGTACCTCAGTGTGGTGCTGCTTGCCCAGAATAGCTTATTGAAGGAAAGATGCATTTAAATAGGGCACAGTGGTAGCATGTTAATCTGCCACAGATAATAGTTACACTGCAGCGTGTTTATTTGTTGCTATCAACAATGTAGTTGCAAATTTGGGGGCATGACAGACAATCTAAAAGCTGATTTTATGGTGGCTGCCATGCTACAGCCAATTGTTTGCTACTTGTGTTACAACATGGATGCAATAAGTGATTTTTTTAAGCTTCCATATACTTTCCACTAATGAAACAGCGAAGGTAAATCGACTTCAGAGCCGCTGCAAGCTCAAGCCTGTTGTTTGGCACTTACAGGGTTTGTAGAAGTTCTGGGAACAGATTTTAGTGGGATTTTCTTTCCTCTCCCTGTTTGCTCAGCCAAAGCACTTCAGAGGCCCAGCACAACACACACCCAGCTGTGTGATGGAGGTGCCTCTTCAATCAGGGAATCTTCCTATTTCTCTTACTATAACAGGATGGAAAGAGGTTGTGGAGAAGGGAGCAGGAGCTAAGACTCTCATAGGAGGTGCTGCTGAGGGAGCCCATGGGAACTAAAACCTACAATGCACTACAGGGGCAGGACAAAGGGGAATGTCTTTAAGCTCAAATAGGGGAGATAGAAATTAGATATTAAGGAGAAGCTCTTCCCTGTGAGGGTGCTGAGGCACTGGCATGGGGTGCCCAGAGAAGCTGTGTCTGCCCCATGCCTGGCAGAGTTCAAGACCAGGCTGGATGGGGCTTGGAGCAAGCTGCTCTAGTGGAAGGTGTCCCTGCCCATAGCAGGGGCTTGGAACTGAATGAGCTGTAAGGTCCCTTCCAACACAAACCAGTCTGGGATTCTATAATGATTCTATGATGACAGCCCCCATACCCTTCTGCGCTGCTCCTGTGTTTGCTGAAGCTGCCAACTTGCACATCAGTATTTGCATTCTCTGCTTTTCTTTTTTGGGTGGGAGGGGCAATTGCCTGAGGTCTATTACAGCAATTTGGGGAGCTGATCTCACCTTGCATGTATGTTTTGGGGAGATGACAACTATTACCAGGCCTTTCTGCAGTTAATTACGTTGTAACTCAAGGCGTTTTTTCCAGTGTTACAGCAATAGCAGTTCCTCTCCTACTGATCTCTTTTCAACATTTCTCCTGTTTCCAAGAACTGCTCCAAGCAGGAAGCTACAATAGACCTGAATAATTGAAGCAATATTATCTATGCTAATATGTGCCTCTGTCATTTTCTGTCCGCATGGATCTATTTAAGCTCTTTTTTTGCAATAAACATCACTCTACCAGCAATAACAGCTCCTGGAGTGCTTGAAGGGACATAAAAGCTGGTCCAGTAAACTGAGCAGTTGGTTCCTCCAGCCTGTTCCTGGTTACACAGTTCAAACAAAAGCGTCTGTCATCTGTTTCTCACTCAGATGATCCAAGAAGAATCACACCACCCTGCGAGGCACTGCTGGGGCAGGACACTGTGATCGGCACCTCGGGGTGCTATGTGTCGCCTGCAGCTCTTCATCTGCTCTTGGCTTTCAGGCAGAAAAGAGGTAAAACAAGGACCTGAAAACCTGTTGTTCCTCCCCCAGGGTATACACATCCCCTGCTAGAACACAACAGTGACTGAGAGGTGGTTTTGTAGAGCTGTATTTCTCACCGTGGTTCCCTCCCCTCCAGTGTTGTGATCATTTGCCAAACAAGATGAACTGGAGTCATTAAGGATCGTGATGAAATAGTTTGGCTTCTGCTTTCTACCTGGAGAAAGAGCTTGTCTGGTCATATGTATGTGTTTGGGCTTTAAAGATTGTGTAGTAAAGGAGAAATTGATCCAATTAAAAGCGCATTGCAAACGGCTCGTTTTCTTATTAAAAGCACTTTATCTCCTCCCTTTGGTGGCAGACTGGGTTTTACAGCCACTGGGAATTCAACTTGGGACCACAATGGCTATGAGACTCCTTTTATGCCATTGGGTTAGGAGGATAAATCTGATCTCCTTGGCAGGTCTCATGTAACTTTATCTGATGCTTCCCTACCCACCTCATAAACAAATACTGGAGTTTCTACCTTAATTCATGCTGATACTCCCACAGGGGCAGTATCTTTTCACTGCAGATGATACCTGATATTTTTAAGGACTGGTTCAAACTCACTGGCACTAAATGCCCCATAACAGGATGTGGAAGCCTGGCTGAAAGCTTCCTCATCCACATCCCTCATCATCCTCACCATCAAGGGGCTTTCTGCCTCAGCTCTGCCCTGCTGCAGAGGTGACACATTTGCTGGGGCTGGTAGAATCATTTAGGTTCAAAAAGACCTTTAAAATCGTTGAATTCAGCCATGAACCCAGCACTGCTAAGTCCATCACTAAACCATGTCTGCAAGTGCCACATCTACATGTAGGAGGGCTGCTGGGACTATTTACCTATTATTCTGGCTACTTTTGATAAATAAACCCTAGCAGAAGCAGTGTGTTTAGGTGGAGGCAAAGGAGAACTGTGCAATTTGCTACACAGCATTCAAATGGTCCATCAGCAGCATGTGCAGATTCTCCCTTGGTCCCATCACCCAGCTGGGTTTGCTGTGCTGGGTGAAGGTTTTTAGTGCTGGGGCTCATCTCGGATGTTATGAAGCAGCTCTTTAAGCAGAGACACCAGCTGCTGGTTTATCAAAGCACATGATGCTTGCAGAACAACTGCCATGCAGGTGCTGGTTTATAAGCAGTTATCATTTCTTAGGGTAGCAGCCACTACGCTGTGTACATTTGTTTTGGGCAGCAACCAACAGCCAAGGTCTCTGAAGGGATGGGAGGACAGCCTGGTTCTTAATCAAAGGGGACAGAGCTATGGAAGTAAAACTAAAGCCAGATGTTTTGCGTCTTTTCTATTGTATAGCTGAAGTGATTTTTCTGGGTCATTACTCAATGCAAGGATTTAAAGTTATTTCATTCTGCACAACTAATTGCTCGACTTGCCTGGCAATTCTGGATTACAATAGGCAGTGCATGAGGTCATTGAGCAGACATATTTTAGACTAAATTTCACGGCAACCATGAGATTGTTTTTTTCTCCTTCGAACAAAATCTCAGATTCTGAGATGCATATAATGACATGAACCGGAAGCAAGATTGTTACAAAGGTCATAAAGTGGTTATAGGATCTCAAGGACAGAGAAATTCACTTTTGAGCAAGAAGGTTTAAGGGAAAGGGAAGTTGTGAATGCTCCATTGCTGGCAGTGTTCAAGGAAGGGTTGGACATAGCCTTGGGTGGCATGGTTTAGTGGGAGGTGCCCCTGCCCATGGCAGGGGGGTTGGAACTAGATGATCTTAAGGTTCTTTCCAACCCTAACTATTCTATGATTCTATGAAAGCTACTATTCCCTTGACTTTGGCTGGGATAGAGTTAACTATAGTAGCTGGTGCGGTGCTGTGTTTTGGCTTTAGTCTGAGAGTAATGCTGATAACACACCACTATTTAGTTGTTGCTCAGTAGCACTGACTCTAATCAAGGAGTCTTCAGTCTCATGCTCTGCCAGTGAGGAGGGGCATGAGAAGCTGAGAGGAAGCAGAGACAGGACACCCCATCCAAACTAGCCACAGGGATGTTCCATACCACAGAACATTGTGCTCGGGATAGAAAGTGGGGGGAATTGGCCAGGAGACACCCATTGCTGCTCAGGATGGGCTGGGTCTCAGTCAGCGGGTGTTGTGCAATTGCATTGTGCATCACTTGTCTATCTTGAGTTTTAGTCCTCTCTCTCTTTTCCCTGTTCTATTATTATTAACTTTATTTCAATTATTAAACTGTTCTTATCTCAACCCAGAGGTTTTACCTTCACCCAACTGTCCCCCCCACCCCATCCCACCAGGGAGGTTTAGGAGGATGAGTGTGGTACTTAGTTGTGGCTGGGCTTAAACCATGACATTCCTTTAACAGATGCAAAGCTTGCATTATAGCTTTCTTAATGCACCTGATTGCATCTAGGAAATAAAAAATACAGGTTCCCTCCATGGACTAGTCTGATTTAAAATGTGCTATGGCAGTACAAGGCCTGAAAGGAGATGAATGAGACCTTGAGAGGACAGAAGGGATCCTCAGACCCTGCTCAGAAGAAAACAGACAGCTATTTTAGCAGAGCTCAAGGCTGTATCCTTAATATGGCTCCTGTTTTATGAAGATCTTTTGTCTAAATTGCTGAGTCCACAAGAAAGCATGAAAACTTTAACCTCTGAAAGGTAAATGTAGTCAACAATGTATGGTCCAAGAGACAAGAAGGAAGTATTGGGGAGGTGAGTGCTCAGAGCACAGCCTCCCCATGGACTGTTCTGATCAATGATCTGTTACTGAGAGGGAACATCTTTCACATCTGCAGCAGCCACTTTCAAAGTTCAGCTTGCTGAGTACCCAACTTGCCCAGGTAACCTCAGCCAAGGAAACTCTATCTAGAAATCATAGGAAATGCAGGGAAAACATTTCACTCACTGCAGACCTGAACAACTTAACAGGGTAGAGAAACGCTCCGAATCTCCTCCACCCATGCATAGAACATCCCCGGGCCATCAGCATCTCTCTCTGCTCCCCAGCTGGGTTTTTCCAGTGGGAACAAGTAAGCTAGAACAGCTCGTGGAGAAATCCTACTGGGGCTGTCAGGTTTTGTTTTCAGAGCAGCAATTCCCTTTCCCTAACCAAGCTTTCCTCCTCTTCCTTGTCCAGCCAGACCAAGGGGCCAAAGAGAAATCAGGTCTCTGATAAACCCTTATTAGCAAATGAAGTGGTTCCTGGCAGGTGGGTTTTCCAGATGGAGGGATCACTCTTTCCTCCTGTACACTTCATGAGTCTTTGTGCTGGGGTGAGTCCCAGCCTCTACCTCCAGTTTCCTCAGTGAGCATGGCATTATGTGGTGTGGAATAGCCCAGTTTGGGACAGCAGCCTTGGCACTGTCCTCTCCCAACATCTTGCCCACCACATCCTATTCCCTGTGGGGACACAGAGGAAGACTGAGCACTGTGCGAGCACTGCTCAGTAGCAGTAGCCAACACACTGGGGTGTTACCAACACTGATTTAGCCACAGATACAAAGCACAGCACCACAGGGGCTGCTACAAAACCACTTCATCCCAGTCAGACCCAGCACATTCTTACACACAACAGGAGGTAGCCAAGGGTATCACGTTTGCCCCAGCTGCCAGACAAAGATACTCACATAGTTGATGTGAACTTAATGAGACACCATCAGTGTTAAATACTGGCTTCGACAGGGGAGAAAACAGATGCGGGCTCCTGTGGCACAGATCAATGGCTGGGTCGATCTCAAGGTCCCTGCTTGGAGGCCACTCTGATGAGTTAAAGCATTGCTTGGCTGCACAGAGCAAGAGGAATCAGCCCCAAAAATGGGCTTTTAATCACTCTGCATGAAGTAAAATTGGGGTTTGGGCTGGTCTGATCACAGGCAAACACGGGGGGATGTTTGTATGAAGACAGCACAGTGCTCAGTGTACTGCAGCTGTGCCTCTGTGCCCCTATGGCTCTCTTATTTGCAGGACTTACCCCTGAAAATCCATAGGAACAAGGGCAGGAGCTCCTTCCCCTGCACACGCCTTATCTAGCTGCAGGAGGAAAGGGAACTCTGTACATTCCTACACCATCCCTACAGGGTGGTGGATTCAGGCAGTGAGACAACACCAAATCCCTGCTGAAACCCTGACCCTTTTCTCCTCCATTTGGCTAAAGGAAACGCTCTACAGACACCGACCCATATCCCAGGCTCCTATGCCGGCTGTGAGTGCAGCATTCCAGCTGCTCCAGCCTCGGCAGAGAGCCAGAGCTTTGCAAGGAGCCCGGCTGCCAGCACGTGGTCTCCTATTTGAGCCCATGTTTTCAATTAGGGCTCAACACCCAGACTGTGGCTTTACCGGCTCCTGAGGCTGCCCTATGATTGATGAACCTGATTAAAATATGAACATTATTCTATGTGATGCAGCAGACACGCTGCAATGTACATTTTTATCCTCTTTGGTGCCTTTCCAATTAGCTCAAAACTCCTCTCTCCCTCCTCCTCTTCTGACCTGCTTTGTTCACTAACAAATTGCAGCTACGCCAGCCTTGGTTGTGTATTTATTAGAGATGATGCATATGTGTGCTCTCTGAGCGGTTCGGAAATGGGCTGGCTAGCAGCAGGGAGCCCGGCAGGCCAGAGCTGTTTCTGAGGGGAGAAGGCATTCAGAACTGTCTAGCTGGAGCTATTTATTCCAGTCCTCCTTATGTCACTGGCAAGATGAGGGTAAACCAGGGGAGGAGCTGGGAATAAATGCTGCCTACCCTAAATGGCAAGCTCTTTCTCTTAGCTAACAGGGGGTCTCTCCAGGAAAGAGCACTGCGTTTATTGGGACACTTCTCTGTCATGGAATCACAGCCTGGTTTGTGCTGAAGGGACCTTAAAGCGCATTCAGTTCCAATCCCTGCCATGGGCAGGGACATGTTCCACTAGAGCAGCTTGCTCCAAGCCTGAGTCCAACCTGGCCTTGAACACAGCTTCTGTGGCCACCCAGCACCCTCACAGGGAAGAGCTTCCGCCTAAGAGCTCATCTCAATCTCCCGTCTGTTCATAGAGCCAATCTCATTGTATCAGCAAGAGCCCTGAATACCCTTGATACCCTTCCAAGAGCATTTTCTGCCCATCAAAGAGCTAAGTACAACACGGTCCCCTCTGCAGTATCGACAGCAGCAAAGTTCAACCTCACCATCCCCACCAGCTACTGAAACCACAGACAGAGCCATGCACAAGGTCAGAGCCAAATACCCAAATACTTCACAGTCAGAAATTAAATGCTTATGTCCAGGCATTACATGCAACCCCCCTTTGGTATCGTGGGTGCTTTGGTGGTGGGGAAGGATGCTCTGGATACCCCCAGCACATGAGGGAGCCCTGCAAGCAGCACAGGGCAGGCACAGCTCTATGCAGGAGCGACGAATCCTGCCTCAGCCAGCCACATACCATGGACTAAAAAGGAGAATCACTGCATCTGCGGTGACAGTGCTGGGACCATGGAACCACTGCGTGTCTGCTCCACACTGACACGTTTGCCCAGGGATTGCAGGGAGTGCTCCTGGATGCTTCACAGCAGCGCAAGTACCTAAACAACACACCTGCATCCTGCTTTCTGCTGCTAAACAGGGGCATTGCTATGGCAAACTTCATTTATCACTATTTAAAACCCAAACAAATGAGTACAGGGTGTTATAAATGCGCTTCCAAGATGAGCTGTGCTGGGAATACAGAGGGAATAAATAAGCAGAAAGCAACGGAGGCAGCGGGTGGGAGTACATCTCCCTCCGGTGGCTTCCACAAACCAAGGCCACTCTCATGGGCAAGGCACAAGTGCTTTGATGACCTCTACCACCATCAGCCCTTATGCATATGAAATACCACAGATGGTTTTCAATGGAAAACTATCAGACCCAGGGAATATCCCCCGCTCCCTGGAGGAGAGAGATGACTTGGCAAATGGAAGGCTGTGGCAATAAGGGAGTTTTTATAAACATAACCTAATTGTATTACTTCAAAGTCCTGAAGTTTATTGCCCTGTTTAATGATGTGTCTCGTTATTTATGGTGTAGCACAACGAGTCTGCTATTGATTTAATGCACTTCCTTAAAGACTGTCATTGTCACGAGCAATAAAATGAATCCATTCTGAGACAGCTCAATTATGTCACATCTCCATCACAGAGCCCTGGGCATCAGTGGTGTGTGGGGCACACATGGTGATGTGGGTCACCCAGGAAAGGATGGAGCTGGGGGCAGGAACAGGCAGGATGAGTTCACCTGGCTCTGGGATGCTGTCCATGGACTTGTGCCATCATCTCCTGCTACTGGGCACTTAATTTGGTACAAGACTCCTGTCTGTGACCACTAACCAGCATGGTGATGGTGAATGCACAGGGGAAAGGGGTGATGGATAGAAAACAGCACAAACCACAACCGGCAATGGTACCCCTGCCCGTCCCCACTGCGCTCCTCACCTTTCTGGTACTGGAGCCAGAGCTGCTGCTGGACCTTCTTGCTGGGGAAGTGGATGGTGCAGCTGAACTCAGAGCCATACAGACCCTCTGCAATGTAGTGGGAACCAAACTGCTGGATGAAAGAGAGCAGCTCCTCTCGGCTGCTGTCCTTGTTCAGGATCTTCAGGATGTTGGCGAAGCCTGTGGGGAGGGAGGAAGGAGGTCAGAGATGGAGGGAGACCCAGAGATCCCCTGCTCGAGCCATGCAAGTCCCCACGAAGGGGCAAAGTGCAGTTCCTCCTCTTGCCTGTATGCCCTATGTGATCCCTTGGAATCCACAACCTGTTCTTTACCCTTGGCACTGGCATCCTTCCAGTATCCCTCTCCCCAAGCAATTTCTCAAATCCCTTTACAGGATGTGAACATATGGGCACACCCCCTCCTGCCAGCTCCATCCTCTTCTTCAGACCACTGACACACCAGTGATACTCTCCCCACAGGATGTGCTTGGCCTTTATCAGAAGTTCTCCTGGTGTGAGGATGGATTTATTACAGGTTGCATCACATCTCCAGAGGAAACATCCTGTACAACCAATAACTACTTCAAGGAAAGCTGGAGACAGTCCAGGGGGACACAGGGTCTGGGCTGATGGCAATGGGTACACCATAGGTATGCGAGGGACAGGGGACTCCACAGCACCCATGCACATAGTGGGGATGTGTGGCATCAGACAAGAACATGGACCTTCACTGCCCTATAGAGATATCATTGAGGCCACTACACAGCACTTGGGCATCATTTAGAGCTGGCTGATATCATTGTTTTGGCTCAGTAGTGGAACTGAAAACACATTGCAGGAGAATACATTATTACAGCACCAAAGCAAGGTTATGGGGCTGGCTGGTTGCTTGGGTTATTGAAAGAGAAGGAAGGTTTAATAAAGCAGCAAGAAGAATTCATTCTGAGCTGAACCCAAAGATGCTTTTCAGCTCGAAGCAGGTGATTTTGTTCTGTCTGCACCAAATCCCTTTTTTCTTTATTTCAAACCAGGTTGATATTTTAAATACATATACATAAAACCCTTCTGTTTTGAAAGGAAAAGGCAAAACATTCCAGGTCACAACAAAACGCTCCAGCGTTTCCGAACAAAACATGTAGCTATGAACACGTGGAAGTGAAATGTTTTGATGTTTGCAGGATCCTTCCCTCCACCCCCTGCTTTATCTGCGACTCCCTGCTTTGTATGACCCACATTTAGAAGTGCTTTGGGGCCTTTGGAAGCCACGTGTTTTCAAGAACTCATTGGGTTTTGCACACACACATATACAGAGCCACCCCCTCATGAATCCTTACTGCAGTGATGCTTGATCCCGGCTCTGACCCCAAGGACTGAGTTCTGCCTCAGTTTTCCCCATGTACAAAGGAGGAAAGTGTCTCTGCTCACCTCTGTAGTGTGAATTACTGCACAAGCAGAGCCAATGCTTGGCATGACTGTGCCTTGAGGCAGAAGACCACCACCCACCCGTCCATGCAGACACACATCTTGCTAATGCTACCACCCCTCACCTGCAGAGAGGGTGATGGAGCTGAGCTTCACCCTGTAGAGGTTGCTCCTGACCCGCCAGTGCTGCACCATGGGGTAGCCCATTGCCTCGTCGTATTTGATGTCCCCTGCAAAGGAAAAAGCCGATGCTCAGCCACTGCAAGAGATGCTGACATTGAGGAATTGCTTTGAATTGTTTTGCTACATGACAGAGGGGCATGAAATCGTATAGGGGCAGGGATGGTGACCTCCTTTGGTGGCTATGCCATGGTGTCCCTGGGCTGCCGGCAGGACCGGCATTGCAATGGATGTGGTTGCCTGCATCTCGCAGGGATGGAGATGCTGCCCTGCCACGCCAAGGCAGACACACACAGCCCAAAACACTACATCTGCCCCAGGCACACAGGAGGGATGCCACTAAGGACCCTGAGACTGGGTGTTCTGATGCCCCTTGGGGACCACACTGGGATCCAGGGTGGGAAAAGGGGTTCTTGCTCCTGCGCTCACCCCATTGGGGCAGCTCATACCGGTGAGAAGCTGGAGGTCAGGAAGCGGCTCGGAGAGGACCCCGCGGCACTGCTCCTCCACAGGCAGGGGGATCACCATGAGGCCATCAGCCAGCTGGGGAAAGTCCTTGATGAAGTTATTCTCCCTGCAGAGAGAAGAAGACAACTGCAAAGCAACGATGCAGGTCACGGCCAGGCAGGGGGGCCGAGCCGCCCAGTGGCACAGGGATGGGGGTCTCAGGAGGGTGAAGGACATCTCTGAGCAGGAGACCTGACAGGGGATGGGGTTGGCCGCCCCTGGCTATAAAACTCTCTGTGGCGATGCTTAGTAAGCTCCCCAAGGACCATGGCTCCATCAACGATCTGCAACAAGGGACTGCTCTGAGCCTGGTGACCCAGCCATTGGTTTTGGCTCAGGTTTTAAAGTGAGAGGGAGCAGACAGCAGTGAGGAGTCTGTGACAGCCCAAAACTGCCCCTTCCCACCACCAGCAGCATCTTCCCAGTACAGAACCATGAGCAAGCCCCACTGGAGCTTCCCATCCCCTCAATGCCTCTGCCCCCAGATGACTTACTCTATAAAAGGAGAAAAAGCTTCATTTATAGACAGACACCAAAAAAACCCAAACCCAGCATGTGCGCCTCACACATGATTTTACCACACACGCAGGATCCTTTCTAACCTTGGCAGGTAGAACACTGTATAATAGGCCCCTAATGAATTGCTTCTAGAACAACGATAGCAGGGAAATGATTTGAACTGGTGAACAGACAGGTCTCTGGGAGACAGCCTCCCCCCTCAAGCGAAATGCCTCATGCCTGCGCAAAAAGAATGAGGGGGGGAGCTTAAATATTGATCTTAGAGTCAAAATATAGGCCAGGAGGCTCTGTGTCCTCTGGGAGCAGAGACAAAAGGGCAGCGGAGCAGGGAAAAGGGAGCTTCCTGTGAAATCGGGTCAGTGCCAGGAGCTGGGGGAGGCTCAGCCTGCCCCAGCTGCATTGTTATGAACAGATTTTCCTCTATCCAGCTCCTGGTTTCATTCCCCTTCCCTGGTTTTATCCCCCACAGCCCATCCATGGGGGGATGCTCCAGAATCATCTCACGTGCAGTGACAAGCTGAGTTCAAGGAGCACTTCCCTAGAGCCCTACTGCTGCTCCAGGGACAGCATACAGCACATGCATCATGTCCTAGTAGGAGCAGGAGGCTGTAGACCCACACAACCACCCTGGGGATGCTCCAGCACTGAGGTGGGTGAGGAGCACTGGGATGAGGAGCTGCAGGTGGGGACACGAGTGGGACACATTAGGCAGCAGCACCCCCATCTGAAGGCCACCAGCACCCAACTGTGTCTCGGGAGCTTCACTTTAGGTACTGCCAGAGAAGAAGTGGTCTATTTATCTGAGGGGAAAAGCTTCTCACTCACACACGTGCTCACACATCTCCCATTGACCATGCAGGGTGCCTGATCCCCTTGCTGGAGCAGCGCTTCGCTGTTCTGAGCCTTTTGCTGTCTTAGCAATGCAAATGGAGAGCTGCAATCACTGCAGAGCCAGGAGCTGTGGGTGCTGGGAAGAGGGGCTGCAAATCCAGGTGAGTCAGTAGGGAACATGGGAAGGAACCTCCGTGTCCCCACTGCTCTGCCTCAGCAAATAGAGGAAGCATCAGTGCTACCAACACTAAAGAAGCAGACACCAGAAGACTCAGTTAACTCAGTGCCCTGAAAGCAAGCGCAGGATAGAAAAGATGCAAAGGAACAGCATCTCCTTCTCCCCCCATACAAACCCACTGCACCATCCCACAAGCACCCACACGTGCCTGGAGCCCACAGAGCAGCTGTCCCTGTGCCTGAGCTGGGCTCACAGACTCACAGCCTGATTTGTGTTGGAAGGGACCTTAAAGCTCACCCAGCTCCAACCCCTGCCATGAGCAGGGACACCTTCCACTAGAGCAGCTTGCTCCAAGCCCCTGTGTCCAACCTGGCCTTGAACACTGCCAGGGATGGGGCAACCACAGCTTCTCTGTGCACCCTGTGCCAGCGCCTCAGCACCCTCATAGGGAAGAGCTTTGTCCTAAGTTCTAATCTATGGGGTGACAGGACAGACCCCAGGGGCTGCTGGGTCCATACATGGGCAGCCAAGGAGGGAAAAGCAGGAGGAGGTGCACACCACTGTGCAGTGAACTCGCACACAGGAGCTGACACGTCTCTGAACAAGTATTTATCAGAACGCCACACTCTGCAGTGCCAATTGCTGCAATCCCATTTGCTTTAACTGCTCCACAGTCAAAATGACACAGAAAAACAAAGGGCAAGTGGAAGTCAAGGTGTGAGTACACACACGCTGCTGTCACACAGCAGTACAAGGCTGGACTTCAGGAGCACATCAATGACACATTTTTGCTACCAAACCCTTCCTGCATCCCCTTCCCACCTCCTTCCTCCTTCCCATCACCCCAGGGATGAACTGAAATGTAGGGATGAACTGAATCCATGCTGCGGGAAGCACCCATTGGGTGCAGAGTCCCACCAGCCCCCTCCATACCAATAACCCACTGCATGTGTGGGTGCAGGAGGGCAAACAGGGGGGCAGGCAATGGGATCCCCTGATCCGGCAGTGCCAGGGCCGTGTGCTGTGGACCCGCTGCCGGCAGAGGGCTGCAGCTCCTCTTCCTCAGCTCCTCATTAACAACCCTGCGGCTCCAGTGCTGCTCACCATCGAGGCACACAACGGCTCCTTCCAGGCTTCTGTGCTCTCTGACAGCACTGCTCAAAGCCATCAGGCTCTGTGTGAGGGATGGGGACAGAGTCCAGGAGAGGGATGTGACAGCATCCCTGTGCATGCACTGGCTGAGCCGCTGGCACTTCTGAATGGGTTCAGGGCTCACAACTGGGGGTCTGCGCCATCACCAAGAAGCACAGTGATACTTTCATGACCTCATGGTTCCTACTGGTTTATTCCAATAGGATCAGGAGAGACACAGACGAACCTGCCTGATCCCAGCCCATGTTAGCCCCACAGCATCCTCCGCTGTCTCTTATTCTGGCCCTTGGCATCTCTCCATCACTCACAGAGCAGATGCTTGGTACTGGCAGGAGCAGTGAGTACACTGCTCTCATCCAGCACAACGCACACTGAATGCACGCATCGACTGGCAGTACTCTCCTGGTGGGGATCTGATCATCTCTCAGGGCATTGTGCACATACTGAGTCATTATACAAGGAAATGCTCTTTCGCACTCACAGCACAGGTCCTGAGTAGCATCCAGCCCGGAGTACATCCCTGCCCCAGGAGCAAGGTGACGTCCAGACAAACAAGCCTTGATGCTGGGAAAGGTCAAATGGCCAAAGGCTTTTATAAAGGCAGGGTTTGCTGAGGAGGAAGGCAGTCACCTGGATTAAACTGAGCTCAAAATCCTGGCTTTGGTGGACACTTTATGTAACCTTGGCTGAGTCTGTAACACATCCATTGCCTTGGGTTACACTGCAAACAGCAGCTCCCTCAATCTTGGGATGCTGCTGGGATAAAGGCAACCAACGGCTGCTCAGTTACCAGGAGGAGAGCTCAGGCAGCAATAGCCCGCTGTGCCGGTGTTCTCCTGTCCCAGATACACATACTAGAGATGCTTTTGGGGAATCTGACCTCAAATAATACACCCAAGGTCACGTAATACAGCCGTGGTGCTGTGCAGCCAGGGCTGCACTGCTGAGCTCTGCAGTGCTGATATCAGCTCATGCAGCTGATGGAAGCATCCAAAAGGGATGAGCATCCCACAGCATCCCTGAGCTAAAAGGAGTCTAGAGGAGCAGGAGAGCCCAATGCAGGCACTCAGAGCAGCTAGAATGCTGTGGTCCTCCTGGATGGGGCCACAGCCACAGGGTCATGGTCCATTGAATGATTCTGGTGAGCCCTAGGGCACCTCATCTCATGGTGAAGGTGCTGAAAGCCAAGGCCAAGCTTGCAGTGGGAGCAATAGTGAAACATCAGCTAGTGACTCATATTCAAGGGGGAACTCTGCCCACTGAACCTTTTAGAGACCTCCTTGCTCATGCAACTCCCACTGCAAATCCAAGCATCAATTGGGATGGGGTTTCTGCCTTCTTCCACTGCTGACCATGGATGCACACCCTGAATTGCAGCAACTGGGCAAATATATTCATGACGGGGTAAAACCATAATAGTAATAGAAAATGACCCCACGAGTGATTAGCTTATGCCTGGGAGCATGAGATTTAATTACCCTTATCTGAGCCAGCACAGCTACAAACGTTAATCACATTATCACCCAGAGTGCTTGTGTTCAGCAAAGTGACTATGGGAGGACTGTGATTTCTGGTATGCAAGTCTGGAAGGACGCCTTCTCTAGCAAGCATAATTTATTAATCTTCCTTATTTCTGTCCCTCAATGGCTTGAGGAGAACATGATGGATTTGATGTTGTTTAGTGCCATGTTTTGACCCAACTTCCCCTCCAAGAAGCTTTCCCGCTAGGGTGGCTGGAAGGTCACAAGAGCCCAGCCTGCATCTGACATGGGACATGCAGAAAGAGCTTCTTTTTCACTTACCATCATCAAAAGGAAGTTAATCTAGAGCCACTGGGAGACAGGAAAGAGAGTGTCCTGTTTCCACAGCCACTTTGGAGAAGGTACGTGTGCCGTAAATCTCCCCCCACCTGACTGTGACCTCAGACATGGGTGAATTACAAAGGCTTAATGCAAACCCTCTGAAGCAGAAGTTACCTATTCCAAATTTACTGGTCATTAATTTTAGCAAGGCCCCATGTTTGTATAATGAAGCAGGATAAAAAAGGAGAGACCGATGTTGCTGGAGCTCCGTCCAGCTCCCCAACTTTTGGCTCTAACCACTGTTTACAATGGGGACAGAGGAGAGCACCAATCCAAATCCCTCTGGTGTGGCCACCATAACCATCCCCATCCCTCCATCAGCCCCTGTGCCATGGATACAACCAGCGCTGCCCATCCCTCCCCACCATGTCCCCAGCATGCCCCACTTCAGTGCCAACACTAAACAACCTTGACAATACGCAATAGCAGCCTTACCTGTCAGTACAGGAGAATTAGCATTTAAATTGAGGTGTTTCAGAGGTAAATTGATGCCAGTGCTGGGGCCGCAGTGCCTGTACGCACACATGGTGCTGGTGTGATGTCCCCATGTGCATGGTGCTCAGCACCATCCCCTCCACACATCCTCAGACTGAGCCCCAGAATCCTCTGTGGAGCTGGTAGTGACCCCAGCCATGGCACAAGGATGATGACAACCAGCAAATGACATCTGGATGTGGGATTTCAAGACCAGAGACAGCCGGACAGAAGGATGCTGACAGTGGGAACAGTGATGTTCCTGGGAGCCAGCAGAAGCAGAGAAGGGAACTCCTTCCTGGTGAGTAGTTTATGCACTGTAAAACAGGAACTCAGTTGATCCAAAGCTATTTATCAACTCCATTTGAACCTGCTGCAAAACCTGAGCAGAGAGTTTTATATTGCTGTTTCTTTTAAGTACAGAACAGAGGAAGACAAACAGGTCCATCAGATCATGCTCTTCAAACACTGGACCGTTCCATCCTGGTTTTTATACATACCATCTCCAAGCATCCCCCAAACCCTAGAGCACACAGCCTGGTAATGCTACCAAGCACTCAGCCATCATCTTCACCATCATGAAGAAAACTGCATCTTCTCCTGAAGCTACTTCTAAAGGGAGCACACAGGAATGTGCTTTGAGATGGAGCAATGGAGAGGCAGCGAGTGATAGGAGCAAAGATCTCCTTCCTGGAGCAGGTAAACAGTGATGGGACTTGCTGTTGGAGGAGATCCACCACCAATATGTGGCTGCAGGCAGCAGAAGCCCTGAAGCTCAGGTGAGTGCCCACAGCATCCATTCATCACCTGACATTACCCTCCCTTCCCTGCTCCCCATTATCCAGTTATTTATTCCAGTATTCCAGTGTCTCCTGTGGGTGAAATCCCACATTAGGCTGTGGATCTCCCTTCCTCCGGAATGCCTGTTGGAAAGAGGCTGAACTGAATGCTGAGTAAATACAGGTTTGGGAAGTTCTGGTTCCCACAGCAACGCCCAGCGCCTGTGCAGCAGGCAGGCAACACTGGATTTATGCCTTCATTACGGAGACGGGAATCCCATGCAAAGCTCTAGTTTTCAGCCTGTTACAGAATTTGGCAAATATATGGATTATTCCCTTTGGGATTCAAATTTCTCACGCTTAACCTAAGCTTAAATGTGATTTTCTGCAGGAGGTTGTAAGAGAAGTCAAACCCCTCCTGTTTGTGAATGAAAGAACGAAGGGAAAAAGTGTGGATACACCCGTGGCTGGAGAAAGGGAACAGAGTGGGAACCTCCTGATGTTGCCTGAACTCTGCACAGGTTCCTCCTGGAAGCTCACATTAACAGAGAGTGAATCCTCAGGGATTCATATCCCAGTTTGTATGAGCTGGGAGACACAACTTGATGCAGAAACTGCCATCATCATTAACACTTGAATTTAGGTAAGATCTCCTGGCTACATTAGAGCCCAAAAAGGTCCACTGACATCCCTTTCCTTCTGACAGAGCAGGCTCCAAGCAATCTGCATTTACGGCTGGAGAGCTCCTCATTTGAGGGAGTGCTTGCTTGGACAAGCTGATGAAATATAACCCAGCATATGTCTGACCCAGCACTTTGCATCTTTAAGCTGCTATCTCCTTACTACTGTCCTGCTCAAGTCACATCACTTGAGCATCATGTCACTGACGTGCATCATCACCCAGAACAAGTCCTTCCACACACACCTATCTGCTCCTCTCCTCCTTCTGCAGCGGCAAAGCAAACAACCAAGGAGCCAAAGCCCCTTACACACATGGCTCTGCATTAAGCATTTAGCTATCCCAACAGCAAATTAGGCAGTAGCTTCACATCTGCCTGGGTTTTAGCCTTAGCAGTCTTGTCCTAAGCCTCCAACCCAGTGCAAGGACGAGGAGGGTATCCCTGCTTGTGTGGAAGGTCTGGGAAATGCCCAGGAGCTGATGTGGTCGATGAGAAAACTGCCTTGTTTCAAAGCACAGGAGGATTTGTGTCTTGCTCCACATATCTGCCCCTCAAGGTGTCTCCCTCCACCACCTTTGCCATCAGACAGCTGAAGGGTCTGACCTTGTTGGCTTCCATAAGCTCAGCAACTTTCCAGATGTTGGACAATGTGGATGGAGCGGACAGACCTCTTGGAGCAGCTTATGGAGCTCCTGCCCACCAGGCTGCAGCCAGAGGGAGATGATCTAGGCTCTGTTTCTCTATGGGGATGGGTTTTCTATGCCTGAGCACCCCAGAGCCGGGCCAGACAAGTCTTCTGGATGATGATTTCAATGGTGAGCTGATCTAAGGCTGCAGGTCCCTTTGCATGGGGACTGTTTGGGTGGTGTTTGAAATTACTTCCTGAGCATTGCTCTAACAGATCCGTGCCTGGCACTTGCATTGGCATTATTTGTAATAAGACAACAAATGCAGAACTCCCACTGACTCCAGAGGAGCCAGGACTCCATGCTGCAACTGCCCAAAGAACTAGCTCCAGTTCCTATGGGATTTGGGCACAGCGACCTAGGGGATTCCTCTTTCAGCCTCTCACACCATTGGCTCTTCCACAGGGAAACCCACATCCCAGCTGCAACACCTTGGGAAGCACAAGCACTGCCTTTTAAATAATATTTGCCTTTGCAATGTAAATGCAGAGCCAGCTCTCTGCTCAGCGCAGGCATCCATTCTCTTTAACAATTTGGGATCTTAAGCATGGTTTTTTCCCACTCCTAAGCTTCATCGTTAACCTTTAAGATGGAGATAAGGCATAAGAGTTTGGAAAGCAGTCAGGAGGGACGCTGGAAATGAGCCAGGAGCAGTGTTAATACTGGGCTGCACATCATATCTCTTCTGTTCTTCGTTCCCCCCAGGGTGATTCGGACTGCTCTTGACTACCACCACGGTATTACAAACTCTAATGAGGTTTGGAAAATAAGAAACCCACTGTGGCGTGGGAGAAACTAATAGAAATTGTTTTGTCTTCTCTCTATTAGTCATTAGAAGCAGAAGAAAAACAGCCAGAGGCAGTGGCAGGGCTGCAATACCACCACGCATTTCATATGCTGGCACTCCGACAAAGTCATTTCAACGCAGTTAATGCTCCTGCTTCCCCTCCATGCACGCTCTGCTGTACATCAGCAAGGGCTGCAGCTGCACCAGTGTCCCCTATGACAGGATCAACCAGCCTGGGGTGAGCCCAGTGGTGTCTGCCTAAAGTCCTCATTCAAGATGCTTGGCCAGCACACAGATCTGCCCAGCAGTAAACCCACCACTATGGACACAGCAAGTTGATGTGCGGAGCCAGGTATTCCCTAGGGACAGGCATGGAGGGTGAAGGCGGCACCCATGCAGACAGCACTGAGGGATGCATCCCTAAGTGGCAGCTCCCGGAGTTGTCAGGCAGCCAGAGCATATGGTGAATTAGCTGGGATTTGTGACCACATCTGCAAAGTCGAGTCTCTGTGTGTGAAGTTAATTACAGAAGCCATGAAATGCTGCACACAGCGAGATGGGGCTCGGTGATGGCACCTGCAGCAACCTCACCCCCTGCCATCCTCCCTGGGAGGGGCAGGCACCAAGTCCCGCTCCATGGCTCAGCACAGTGGTCTGGAGCACTTTCTGCTTTGCTTCCCTCCTCCTAGCAATGTGGGACATCACACCCCAGCTATGAGGCTGATGAATGACAAGTGGCAGTGCCATCACACCTTCCAGATGTTCACCTGCGCCCACGAGTATGAGCACAGCTGGCCAATGGCACCATCTCCAGGAAGCTATGGCACAGGCCCACAGGCTGCTCTGCCTGCACTGCGCTCCCCTGGTCCCTGCTGGGGAGAAATGAATGGCACAAACACCCCCAGCCTTTCCTCTCAAGGAAATTGGTATTGAAGACAACAGCCCATGGGAGATGACTTCTTGCCAGCTGCAGTTTGGGCAGGGAGACAGCAGGACAGCAATGGGGATGAGGAGGAGAATGAGTGATGCTGGGCTGGTCCCCCCCAGCTGCTCCTGCATGCCTCTGCATTGAGCCACTGCTCCAGCATCCAGGACAGGAAGTAGGTGCAGTAGAAGATACAAGAAATCTCCCAGGTTATTGCATGTGCCTGATGGGTAGGACACAGCAGGAGATGGGGGGGCTCCCAGCACAGCTTGTGTACAACCTCTGGTGAACACTGGATTAAACTCATGGACCCCAAGCCCAAGCCAAGCACCTCCCTTCAGGTTTACACAGACACAAGTTACACTGCGACAACAGAAGGGCAAATCCTCCATCTCTGGAGAGATCACTTGGGATGGGAAAGAGCAAGGAAAGGTTTTCTGCTGCACCTAGGATTGCATCCAAACTCTGCTGCTGACTTGGAGCAGGTATGGTTCGACAGCTGGCATAGCTGCAGAGCACTCGGATATCCACATACTGATGCCTGCTCGTGACTGTGTTGCCTGGAGCAAGGATTTGCATTGCTAAGTCAGTGTCAATCTGATTTAGTCCCTGGATGGGGAATCTCCATCTACCAGTGCTGGCACTAGCAAGAAAGAGCAGTAACGGGCTGGTAAGTGTCAGCCTTGCCCCTGGAGGTGCTGCTGGATCAGTGTCTGTGGTGCAAGCAGCATGAACCCATGGACCGTGCTAATGGTGACCACCAAGAAGTGCCTATGGCATGATGGAAAAACCTCCTATCATAGCTTTAAGTCAAATGACAACGATTTACTGCCTCAAACCCTCCTGTCTGATTCTCTTCTTCCTTTTCTGCTGAACATAAACCCTTATTTCATGTGTCCCACGTGGGTGCAGAGCCCCCGTGCACCAGGAGCAACTTCAGATGAGGAAAGAAGCAGCAGTGATTCCTCCCCTGCAAGCCTGAACACCACTACAAGGCTATAAAGCCAATAAGGACCCCCTGGGATGAAAGGTACTCTATAAATCTAAGCTGTTATTATTATAAAACCAATCTCCACCACATCTCTTAATAATGCAGATTAACTATGCAATAACACCCGCTATAATTAGTACCATAAAAGTCAGAGATGGGAAAGGCCAGCAGGTCAGCGAGTCCAGCCGGTACACTGCTCCCAATGGTACGGGAAAGGGGAAACCTCCTGGGTGCACTGGGAGCTGGAAAAAGCAAAAGCATGCTTGACATTACCAGGAGCCATAAAGGGAATGGTAAACAAGGATGGTACACAAATCACTGCATCAAACACAGGCAGGTTCTGCAAGTGGCCAACACCAACATCTGATCCCTCCCCTCCTGTGCAGGTCCACGTCTCCTCTCCAAACCTTTATCCTTTCCTCATGCTCAGGACACAAGGGTGTCACCATCAGCTTTTCTTTGGGTGGATCCTGTAGACCCCCCTGACAGCTGCTTTGGGGGCACAGGGGTGTCCCCTGCAGGCTGATGACAATAGAGCAGGCTCCTTGCAGAAGCAGTCCATGTCCCAGAGGGACAAGCATTCTATGAGACCCTTCACCTCCCATTCCGCAAGAAGCTCCCAGGTCCAGGACAAGGAGACACAACCTTTCCATACTCATACACCTTGCCTAGCAGCATGCTCACACTGGGATCCCACTGCCTGTTCCCATCCTGCACAAGGACCAGTGCTGACCAACCCAGCTACCACACTGTTCTGAAACCCATCATCCTCCTCACCTCCATGGTGCACCCCTATGGCCATGGCACTTCTTCCCTGTGGTTCCCACTGGCAGTGGCAAGGACAGTTCTCAGCCTGGGCCCAGCACTGCTGTGCCCAATTAGTGCTGCCGGGTGAGAGGCTGTGATTGCGCTGCACGATTAGCTGTGCAAATGCAAATCCGAGCTTCCTGCAGCAGTAGCAACTAACAAGATAATGAATATTTTCATCAGCTGCAGAGAATACAAACATCTGCACACACACAAATGTGATGCCAGGGCTGGGGGGAGCAGGAAGCAGGGGCACAGGGTTGGGAGCAGCTCTGTAGCATCCCTCGCTGCTGGGGTAAAGGGAAGCTCTGCACCCCTGGCTGGTCCCTAAGCCTGGAAAAGCCCATGGGTGATGCTCCATCAGCCTCATGCTGATGTGTCTCCAACTGCAGTGCTTTGGCTCTGCATTGTGCCTGTGAGGTTTGGGGTACATACCCGTGGTACCCACATCTCCCATGAGCACTGGCTCTGCTCATCTCTGGGGCCCAAGCTCCCCTGCAACAACTCACAAATGTGCACGGCTGAAAAGCCAGCTTCCAGAGCATGGGCTGAGCTGAAAGCTGCATAATCCTACTCAGACTAGGCAGAGAACAAGTCTGAATACTCCTAGTACTTAAAATATGTCTACCATTCACTCCATCAGTGTATTTTAAACACCACCTCTTCCACCCTGGACCCCTGTGCTATCTTCAGGATATCATCAGCACCAGATTTGCTTTTGTTTTTCCAGAAGAATACAAAAGAGCTCCCAATGCAGTGCACAAGCACGTGGCTGCAGCCTGTCGGAAATACCAGCTCCAAGCTGCACAATCTGTTCTCCTCTTTGGTGGGATGCTAACTTTGAACCAGAGCGGGGCTGATGGAGCGCTGTGCTAATTGCATTAGTCATTATACACTGAACTGAGAGATTCTCAGTGCTTAGCCTGGCCAGCAAAGATGTGCTCAAAATACACAACATGTGCCTCTGTGCAACCTGTTGTGGGCTCTGAAAAGGGATGGATGAACTCAAGAAAGCAGCCAGGATGTTCTAAATGCAAGGTGGAGAGGTGAGCAAATGGGACTGAGAAAAAACAGCTCAGACAGAAACCCTTTGGGGGCTGCAAAGCCATTGCCAGTGGCACAGCCACAGATGGGCATCAGGACATCTCTGCTCTGCAGGCAGCATCCCTAGCATGGCACAGACTGAGAACAGGGTAGGCAGCAGAGCATCACATCCCTCAGTCACTCCACAATGCTGCTAAACTGCTAACAGCCCCCTTACCTGCTACTGAGGACCAAGGCCAGAGGCATTAGCCTGGCTTGGAAAGACATCATTGCTTCCAAGTAGCATGTCTGAGCCTTCTGAGTTGTGAACAGGTAATAGAATTGCAGCAACAAATAATAAAAAGAGGACTGAAATGGAAGGCAGCCACCGGAAAAGAGATCCATCCATTATCCTGGCCTGAAGGGTAATAGGTAAACAAGGCAGTGGTGTCCCAGCTGGCACCCAGCTCACCAGCACAGGAATAACAAACAGTGCAATTATAACTTGTGTGTATGGAGCTTTCGAGGTGGGGGGGGAACAGGGAAAGAATCAATGGCATTCATTTAACTAGTTACATACATTACATTTGTGATGCCAAGGGGGAGGCAGGATGTCCTCACTCATGAGCTCTGAACCAGGAGGTACCACAAAGCCCCCACCAGTCTCTAGCACCCAGATGTGACGAGCACTGGGTGCTGAGCCCCCAGCCCAGCCCCTGGCAGCACCCACGGCAGTGGGGACACGGGGTGTAGCCTCCCTCAGTGGAGGGAAAGTGATGGGGATGTTTCCCACAGCATGCCTGCGGCAGGGATGGTGCTGAGCTGTCAGCTCCCCCCGCGCCGCCACCGCCGCGCCTGTTTATGAAGGGCTGAGAAGCAGCGAGGGGAAGAAGTGACAGATTTAAAATTAACTTGCCAAACTCCCCATCAATATTATGACAATTCCCTGCTTCAGTTCCGTGACCCGGCGCGCGCCTGACAGCGCGGCTGCTTGCAGGCAGAGCCCTCCCCACGGCATCCCGGCCTCCTCGGGGCTGTGCTCAATGCACCCTGTGCCTTCCCAAGGCTGTGAAGCAGCAGCACCGGTTGATGGGTGAGGATCTGTTTGCAGGTGCTCAGCATGGCAGCCCTGCATCCTCTGGAGTAGACATCCTTGATGATGGGAAGGGGAAAACACTTGGTGCTCAGCAGGGGTTTTGCAGTGAGGTTGTGCCAACACAAACCCTCTCTCAACTCCAGTCACCAAACCACTTTGGCTGCTTACCTGCCCCCAGCACTCAGAAGCAGCCTGGATTCACCACAGCTCCAATGGGAAGGAAACAAATGGGGGCTGTGGATGAGTGAAGTGCTCCCCATATCCTGGGGCTATGCCAAGGATAAGAGCTGGGATGAGAGGCAGAGCCAGGGGTAGGAATGGGAAGGGACCCTGGTTAGGGCAGACGGCTGCTCCCCAGGGAGTGTTCTAACATCCTGTTTGCCATACAGTAATAATCCAGCAAGTAAAGTTGGCTCCACAGGTAGCAATGTGGGATTTCTCCATATTAATGGCATAAAAGCAATAGTCTGAAACTGCAAACAGCTTTTAAACAAAACATCTCTATTCCCTCATGGCAAAGAGGCGGCACAAAACAGATAAGGAATGAATAAATAACCCATTTGGAAAATAATCCCCGGGTGATTTGGGGATGGAGTGGAGTTGGGGCTCTGCCCCAACATGAGGCAAGGACAGGGAAATCACTCTAATCTAGTCTTTAGTGAGCTGAATCCAGTGCTGAGCCTCCTGGCTAGACCGAGATGTGTGACTGGAATAGATCAGCTCCAATCCCATCTATTTATTAACATCATGCAGCATTCCACCAAAGAGAAGAACCTATTTAACAAAAAGAGATGGATGCCCAGAAGAAGGCTGCTCTGAATGTGCTCTTGGCTCTGCAGTGGAAGAAGCAAGGGAGGGGCTCTGGTGTGTGATGAAAGAACCCTCCTCTGCCGTACCAAAGCACCCACGAGGGACACACAGAAGCATCACCAAAGGAGCGCTTTGACTTAAATCCTTGCAATAAACCAGCAGCAGCAATGATGTGGTGCACTCCTCCAGGCTGAAGCCTAGATGAAGGCTTGTCCAACAGGTGAGTTGAGCACCCCAATCACCACAGTGATAATTAGTGGTTATTAAATCATCTCAGTACAGAAAAAGCTGTCACAGAGCTCCTAACTCACGACAGCTCGACCTGAGCTGCTGTGGTGCTCACGTCCTGCTGGGCTGTGGCTTCACTGCACTGATGGATGGGGAAAGGGGTTTTGGTACCAGCACAAAGGGATGTGAGAGCAGGAACACAGGGTCTATGTAACACAATAGGGTGCCACAGGAGTGCAGGTGTATACATAAAGAACATACTGTGCATGCAGTATGAACTCCTTGACTGCTGCCCACCCCTGTTGTGGGTACATCGGTCACAGCAGAAAGTATTTGCTTCCTCCATCCTTCCCTTGCCAATAAAGTGCTTTGGTGCTGCTTTACCCCTCAGAAAAAATGATGTGGACTAAAGGGGAAACCCAAAATCTGATACAGCAGTGACTAGAACCACAGGCTGGTCTAAGGTCTGGGACCTCTGGAACTATACAGCTCTCCTGGTAACAGCCTGGTGTGCTGCATGCTCACGTTGAATATCCTCCTGCTGCACCCTAAAGATACCTGCTGCACACCCCCATCCTCTTGAGCTGACCAGACACATCAGTGTTACAACAGCTACATCCCAGTGCCTTGCCAAGCCATTGCTGGGAAGACCTTTATAAGAGCACATAGTGATAGGATGAGGGGGAATAGCTTTAAACTGAAAGATTAAGATTAGATGTAAGGAAGAAGCTGTTCCCTGTGAGGGTGCTGAGGCGCCAGCACAAGGTGCCCAGAGAAGCTGTGGCTGCCCCATCCCTGGCAGTGTTCAAGGCCAGGTTGGACACAGGGGCTTAGAGCAAGATGCTCTAGTGGAAGGTGTCCCTGTCCATGGCAGGGGTTGGAACTGAATGAGCTTTAAGGTCCCTTCCAACACAAACCAGGCTGGGATTCAATGATTCTACGACCGTGCATCCATCAGAAGTGTAGAGACTAATCGGTGCTGCAGACCTGGTGACAAAGAAACCACCCCAATGGGATGCAAATACTGGTAACTGGTAGGTGTTGCCCAGGCTAGGGTGCATGAAACAGCTTTTCTCAGTACAAAGACTTCCTCCCAACCCCACGCTGACATGCCTGGCAAATTGAGAATATCCTATTTATGAAAGACACTGAAGATGCGGCGACATGGGAAGCAGACACTATTCAACTGACTGTCACATCTGCATAGCTAAAGGATCCCAGCAGTTCTAAATCTCTCTAAAATACTCAGCCCCTTGTTCTGATAGCAGGTTCTTGCTCCTACTTCGCAGAAACAGGCTTTTAATCCCTGGTATTAGGCAGCTTCCCGCTATGTTTCAAATGCACCAAATTAAGGGCTTCTCTAACAGCTGGTATCTTAATGTGCAGAGAGGTTCTTGAATACCTATGAAAATCAGAGGCAAATTACATCTTTCAGTTAATAATTTCTTCTCCATTAACCTCCTTCTCTTCCCTTGTTAGGGGATGATGTAATGGTGCTTCTAGAGCGTAACCCTCCACACATTGGGCAGCCTGGCTGCAGGGAAGGACACTGCATGGGGTCAATTGAGCTCCTCTCATCCCTGCCCAGGGTTTCTGGATCCAACAGGTTGCATTCCAATGGGAAAGGTCAGCCATGCTGACCTTCCAGGCTGCTGAAAGCATTTGTGCAGCAAGACATGGTGCCTCCAGCCTGGCTCTGAGCTCTGCTGAGCTGGTGCATCACACGCTATAGCCTGCAACATGTGGATGTGCTCTGAAGGTTGGTTTTGCTTTAAACCTGTTTTCTCCCGCCTCTACCGGCTGTTGGACCTGTTGGGATTCCCCAGCTGATGCTGGGCACTGAAAATCCTGTCTATGACGTTGAGGTTGTGCAGAAGATCTGGTTCCCACTGTGTAGAGCCTCACTGGGAAATGCTTCCTCCCCTTGCATGCACCACAGCCACCACCCAGGCAGCCTGGCTGGCCATGAGAAGAGAATGGATCATCAGCAGCCCTAAAAACCTGCCAACCAGAGCCCCAGGGAAGATCCAATCCCAACACCATAGGTCTTTTATCCTGAGAGCAAAGAGGCCAAAGGCAGCTCCAGCAGGATCCACTCCTGGTCCAGCTTGGGACTGCTCAAACCCACCATCCCCAGGGTGGCATGACTTTAAGAAACCACATCACCTAGGAGAAGATAAACCTCCCAGGATAAACCAGGCCCACAGACAACCTTGCGTGCTTCCCAGCTGGAATTTAGCCCTGAAGACAGGGATGTGTTTGCTTCCCGGCAGCCACAAAGCAGCCCTTAGACCCCAGCCCTGGCTGAGGCAGGAGGAGGATGGCTTTCAACCCTCCTGCTTTGCAGGAGGCTATGGATGAGCCGCAGAGGAAATTCAAGCCTCTGCACAAGGAGGTTTGGTACTTAATGACTGATGGCACAAGCTGGGGCTGGTCCTCCTTCAGGGGGAGCCTACCTGGGTCTGGCATTCCCAGGAGAACACTTGGGGTGTTTGAAGCCCCCAAGACCTGCCAGCTCATGGCAAATCTCAGCTCTGACGGACCTGCTGATGCTTGTAACGTGGGAGGGAGAGAAAGCAAAGAGGAGCCCGCTGGGAAAATTGCCTCCATGTGCTGTCAATTCTCACTTCCAGCAAAGGCTGCGGCTCTGCTGGCTCCGAGCACTTTGCTGGCTGTGCCTTTCTGAGAGCCTCTGTGCTGGTGGAGCTTGCAATTCATCTGCCATGGAGACAGCAGAAGGCCAGAGTTCAGCGTGAATTCATTGCTAGGAAGGCTCTGCATTCAGCTGGGGAAAAAGCGCCCAGAGAAACACCATGGCCAGCAGCAACGAGCTTCCTGTTCCAGCTAAAATCAGAAGCAGCAATGGGGTCTTGGTGCCTTAACAGGAGAGAATCCCCCAAGTGCACTGGGAGATGTTGGCCAAGGAAGACTTGCGTCTGCGTGGGATACGGACTGGACCCTCTCCTGACTGTGATCGGTGCTGCTGCTTTGATCATAGGCCCACCTTGGTTTATTATCCAACCAAAATGTGTCTATATTCAGGAGAAGTGAAGAAAACCAGATAAATAACTCATTTTCCAGCCTAAATTCAGCAGCTACCAGCAAGCTGTCCTCTGTGAGCACTGCAGCTCAGATCCTGCTCTCCCTGCCATGCACATCTGACCCTCAGCACTGCTGACATACCCGAAATGCAGCTTGCAAACACCTCTGCTATTCACACTCTGGTGGGGTATTCGCCTTCAGCTTATTTATGTTATTTCTTCAATATATGTGTGTGTGCGTGTATGTATGTATACATATATATATCTCCACAGCTCCTCCCAGTATTGTAACTGGGGACTGAGTAAAACCAGCTCACACAGGTTGAAAACATGCCCATTCATACAACAGGTGATTAAACAGCAGAACTCCTTGTCATAGGGTATCATGAAGATGAAAGACTTCAGTGTTCAGAAAGGGATGAGGCAACACTCCCTGCAAAAGCCCATCAAATGCAATTAAACACTTGACAAGACACACACTGGCTCAGGAGGGTCTTGCAGCCTGCAAGAAGGACATGCAAGTAGGAAAACCATGGACGGTTGCTGTCCTCTTGCTCTCTTCTCCTAGAGAACCCATCAGAGATGCTGGCTCTGCACCAGTGGACCTTCACCCCATTTCACCATCCCAATGCTCCCAAAGCTAGGGGCAGAACCAGGACATACCTGAAACTCATCTGGAACACCTGCCCTTGGTTGACGTGCTGGGTCCTGTTGTTATAACCATGCAGCATCTCCCCAAAGAGGGTGTCGTTGAACTTGGCATCCGACTTCAGGCACTTGGGGCCCTCACAGATGTCAGATAGCATCAGGCAGGACTTCCCATCTGGGGCCAGTTTGTACTCCTCCACGCACCTGTGGAGCACCACAAGCTACTTAGAATCACAGGAAGGGGCATTAAAGCTCATCCAATCATGGGCAGGTACACCTTCCATTAAGCAAGCACAAAGCATTGCCACCCCATGAGCCCTGCCATGGGGTAAGTCTCGGATGAGTCCAGCCGAGCATCACCAACATCTACAGTAGCTGCCTGGAAAGGTGCCGCTTTGTGTACAAACATTCCCAAGGTAAATCCAAGCTCCTGTGCTTTTTTCCACCCAGGAGTGTCCCCATGCAAGGAAACAGCTCCAGCATGGCAGTTCCTTTGCTCTTTGGTCCCAATTTCAAGCACATTGTGGGTAAGATGCACACGCTCAACTTTGACAGACAGGAAGGGAAACTGAGTCAGGCAGCAGGGATGTGATTTAACTACAGACATCAGTGACATCTTTTGCTCATCCTCCCCTCTCTTTTCTCTGTCCTTTTTCCTCACACTGGCACCCGAATGACAAGGAAACCTCCATTCCCTCCCTGTCCCTTCCTCCCCATAGGACAGCACTCTGCTAACATCGATCCCATCTCTATCCAGGTTTGCTCCCCTCTTCCATTCCCCTGCTGCACTTTAATGCTGCAAGCAAAACCCCCACCCGTCTGTCACACCTTTCCCTGCCTGTTCCCAAGGTGCAGCTCTGCCTGGAAAAGGGATTATGAAAAACCAAGGGGGAAAGAGTCTCTGCCTTTGGGGATGGAAAACTGAAATGAAGGTTCCCTATGTGTGTGTGAATGGAGACTGTGGAACTTCCCATGATTTTCTAGACCCTTCCCACAAAGGTTCCTGGTGCCCATATGGACTTCCAACCCCTTTGGCAGGCACGATGCAGTGTGCTCACTCTCAGTGACTCAACAGCTCTGTGCTGTTAAACCAGCATAAAAAAAGAAGGTGGTGTGGGGGAAACCAGCAAAAAGAGATAAAAAGAGAGAAGCTGACATGGGCAGAGCTCCATGGGCTGCTCTTCTCCAGTTGCAACCAGCAGCCAGGGCTGCAGGAGATGCTGAACCTGCAGCATCGGGATTCAGTGGATGCTCCTTGGAGTTACTGGTAGGAATTTGCTTCCTTGTGGGCATTTCCTTTCCAAAAGGGCTCCTTTTCCCCTTCTTTACCCTAATCCTTCCCACCAGGATGTGAAGTAAGTTCCTGCCCGTGCCCAAGAGCATGAACCAGCCAAGGGATGCAATGTGCAGAGCCCCAGGGCTGGGCAATGGCTGGCTGGCTGGATGGCTGCAGCTGTGCAGCATAAAGCCAGATAATCACTGAGCTCCTTTGAGAACATACTGCAGCCAGGGAGATTTTCCTGAGAGAAGATGCTAAATTGTGTAGGATTATAGGATCTTGGCCAAAATCAGGGATGAAACTCTATTTTAAGAGACACACAGGGTAGGGGGGGAAAGTAGTATTTTTTAAACAAATCCTCCACCTTCCCCCTCCAACACAGAAGGTACAAATTTTGGGTCCCTTCACAGTGAGTCACAGATCAAACTATGCCGTCACACAGAAGGGAGAGGAGGAAGGTGCAGCTGCTCACAGTGCTCTGTGTGCTCCCATATGCTTTTGCCCGCAGGCAAACCAGGTGCTTCTATTCCCTGCTGGAAGTCAGCTCCATAAACAGCCTAAAGTTTCTTGGGCACCCAAGAAAATCCTCTCTGGACACATGAAAACCCTCTCTGGACATACTGGTTTGGAGATGGTGGCGCAGGAGGGTTGGTAGAGATGGAAATGGGCACAGATTATCTATGTACAAGTGGGAGATGGAGCATTGGAAGGGACTCACCCGCAGAACATGAAGATGGTGCTGGAAGAGGGGTCGTGGGGCAGAGGGAGTGTCTGCTGCAGACAGAGCTGCTCACAGCCACCATTGAAGCCATCCGAGCAGTCAATCCCTTTGGAGTAGTCATAGCAACCGGTGCCATCCTTCATGGGTCGGAGGTCCTCAGGGCACTGCAGAAAGAGATGGGATACATTAAGGTCCTCACACAGCCTGGAGCCACAGCCTGGTGGGTGAGCTCCTTGGGCAGAGCTCACCCAAGAATGATAGGACAAAGGGTGATGGGTTCAAACTGAAACAGAGGAAGTTCTGGTTGGATATAAGGAAGTTCTTCCCTGTAAGGGTGCTGAGGCTCTGGTACAGGGTGCCCAGAAAAGTAGTAAATGCTCCATCCCTGGCGGTATTTAAGGCCAGGTTGGACAGAGCCTTGGATGCCAGTCTAGTGTGAGGTGTTCCTGCCCATGGCAGGAGGTTGGAGCTGGATGATCTTAAGGTCCTTTCCCACCCCAACCATTCTATAATTCTCTGAATGATGAATGGGGCAGCCCTAAGAGCCATGCATCACCTTGTGCAGCCTTTGGGGAAGAGGCAAACACCACAGGGCAAGGGGAAGGACAAGGTCTGCTGTGAAAGCCTCACTCCCCATCCTTCCTCTGGAGGAGGGTCAAGTCCTCAAGGCAGCAAAATTACACAGCAATGAAGCCTCAAGTCAGTGTGGGTTGAAGGGGACAACATCCCTAACATAGAACCATAGAACGGTTTGGGTTGGATGGGACCTGAAGATCATCCAGTTCCAACCCCTGCCACAAGCATCTTGCTGCCTCCCATGGCAGGAACCAGTGGTGGAGGCAGGATCACAGCCCAGCTGGTTTTCCTTATTCCAGAAGGTAAAAGCCATCAGGCGATGAATGCCACCAATATATTGTCACTCTGATTAAAGCATCATCGCACTGGTGTTATTTATCCCTTTTCACCAAACACACACACACAAGCACCAACAAAAGGGCCAGTCCTTGAAACAATACATAAATCCTGTCCAGGAGCAGCTCGCAATTAAAAATGCATTATGGAATTCCTCGAAGATGGGTTAGATGGAGCTTGTACAGGTAGTGAGGAAGGCAGGTTATAAATGGTCTCTGTCAAGCAGAAGAAAGGTTATAAAGCCGCTATACTTTGTGGTTAAAAAAAAGAAATCAATTTTCCATGTGAGCAAAATGCTGTACATATTAACATATAAGTTCAGGATGCTCTGGACCTGTTTCCAACACCAGCAATGTCCTGATGGGACTTACTCTTACTTACTTGAGGAGCAAACTACCTGCATGGGACAGCAAAGATGCTTTAGGGAGTCCTGGCCCACTCATCCGAGCAATGAGAAGTTTCTCTCCCCCTCCTAGAAAACAGGTGTCATTTCCCTATGGCAGCAGCATCAATGCCGCTTCTGCTCTGTTTTCTGTCATATCTCAAGCATTTCCATACCCAGTGTTCCTCTGACACCTTGCTGGCTTCCTGTCCTCTGCTATGAAGCTCAGGTGGACCTCGCAAAACTCACCGCCTTCCCTGGATAAGGTGGGAAGGGGAGGCAAGGAAAGGCTGAGAGGCATGAGGCTTTGCTAACCAAAGGATGTTGGCAGCAAAGGGCCTTGGACCAGGATGCAGCCTGTGTCTGCAGAGTAGGCAGGGCACAGGCAGAGCCCCAGAGGGACAGCTTGGGGAACAGTAAGCCTGCCTAGGCATGAAGCAGCCTCAGACATGGGAGCAGGAAGCTTTGGAGCTGCACACACAGAATAAATACGAAGGAGGAGAGGCTACTTGGAACAATCAGTGCTTGTCACTGCCGAGCTGCCTGGGAAACAGGATCAGCATAAGTGTGTGTGTGAATCCACGGCTCCAACACTCCTCCCCTGTGGTCTCCTCCACGTCTGCTGGCCCTGCTGTAAGAATGAGGGCTGTGCAAATTGGCAGCAGCACAACTCCCTGGGGGACATGGAGGGCTGACTGCAAACAGCATCTTCCGCTCCACAGCACCGCATCCGCCTCTCTGCTGCTCCCCCCATGCCCATGGGGATGATGAGGTCTGGGGTTCTGCTCAAGTTCCTCTCTGGGGCACTCGAGGGACCCTCCAGGGCACTGAAGGTGACTGGATGGGACCTGAAGTCAGCAGGAGCTACGGAATCACAGCCAGAGGATCAGCCACTGCTCTTCTGAGCTGTCATTTGGAACTCTTGTCCTGGCACTGATCCATGTGCTGAGCTCAGCATCTTCCTCACCCTGCAGAGGAAGATGATGGCATTTTACCCAGGACTGGGTTAGCAGGTCACCCCCCCGCCCTTAGCCCCACTCTGCTCGAGGCCACCCTTGGGATATCCCTCCAGTTTGGACTTTTAATCATCAATAAATCGTGTTTCCTTTCTGTTTGTAATTATGCATCTTAATACACATTAATTATAGCAAGCAAACAGCTCAGCACAACATTTGCAGAAGAAAGCATCCCCAACACATCCATCCCAGCTCGGCACGGAGCCGGCTCTCCAGCTGCTGTGTTGCAGCAAGAAGCCCTCCAGGGACAGAAAGCTTTGGGAACACAAAGCAGGGACATAAGGAAGTGTCCCTGCTTGCTAGGGCTATGTGGGACAAAGATGCTGGGCAAAGCAAGGGAACCAGTGAGCTCCATGATTAGTGCCAGGCAGGAAAACCAACAGGCAGATGGCAGGAAAGGCAATAGCCTCAGCACAAAGGGGTTTGCAGGGAAGAATATAGATGGAGCAACTGCTGGGCAGAAGAAAACTCTGTTACAGATTTTCCTGCCCCTGGAGCTGAGGATTTGCAATCAGGATGTCACACAGCAGGGGGAAACTAAAGCCCATTTGGGTACAACTGTGCTCTTGTCCACAGTAGACAGAAATGAGCCAGGAAAAAGCTACCTTGTGCTAATCACAACTCTATGGGCTGTGCTGAAGGGTCAATCTGGGCTCCCAGGTGGGCTTAACAAAACCAGTGCTCACTGGGCTTGTATAAAGGACCAGATCTGTTATTGCTGACATTGATTTGTCTGGCTCAAGCAGCAGAGAACCAATAATTACAGTGAGCTTTAATCAAACCCCCATCAATTCAGCTGCAGTTCCATTTGTGATCTGCCTTGGCAGTGACACAGGATGGGGGGCTGTGTAGGGAAAATGATTAGAAAATCAATAAGCAACTCAATCAATAACTCCATCTGGGCGATCATGGGTGACACATCCCTCCCTGATGTGTGGAAAGCTGGTGAGATGTGGTACCCAAAGCCTCTGCCTTTCCCTCATCTGGATACAGGATGAATCCATTTATCCCGGGAGGCAAAAGGATCCTACGAGCCATTAGACAGCAAGTCAAAAGTAAAAGCTGTTTGTGGTTTCTCATGCTATACCTGCACTGCTTGGGAACTGCTTCAGACTCCCAGAGCATCCTTCATCCGTGGATCTGACAAGCAAAACTACCTCGTAGCTTGGGAAGAGAGTCTAGTATTAATCCATGTTCCAGAAAGGAAGAAAGAGGTAAGGGGAGACTTCAGCTCATGCTCTGCTCTGAAAAGCCACGGAGAAGCTGGTTAGCACACTAATATAATTCCACAACATTGCAAATCCACTCCATCTACACAGGAGGGAAGTGGTTTCTCTTTGACAACGGCCAGCGCCGAAAATTGCTCTTGGGATTGGAAAAGAAAACTTAGGTTCTTCTTTTCTTGTGCATTAACACTGATAATAGAGATTCTGCAGGCTCAACATGAGCCGCAGCCACAAGAACCAAACCCTGCTGCTGCTGAGGGAGGAACTGCTGGCAGTTTGGTGGGGTTTGGCTAATAGAGTGGTCCTCACCCCACCACACCACCCAAGGTCTTTCTGTTTGTGATGGCAGACAGCAAATGGATTCCATCTCTGCATGGGGAATGGATGTGCAGAACAACAAAGTGCTATTTCTACCTGGGTTCTGGAGAAACGGGCTTTTTTCACCTTTTAAATGACATCTCTAGGGTGACACAGAGTGGCAGAGCTAGCAGGACATGCTGCATCCTTGGGATGCCACCAGAGCAAGCATCACCGATGGACAGCACCATGGTTTGGAACCAGATGGGCTTGTGCCCTGCGCTGTCACCCCAGCACAGTGCATGGTACCATGTTAGCATGTGGCCTCCTGCCACCAGGACAGAACACAGCTCCTCTGTCCATCACCACCATCCTCAGCATGGTCAGAGCAAACACAATGGGAGAAGAATCATTGAGCCTCAGCCCGGTTTGGGTTGGAAGGGACCTTAAAGAACTTCCAGTTCCAACCCCTGACATGGGCAGGGACATCTTCCACTAGAGGAGGTTGCTCAAGGGGAAAAAAACAAAAGAATCCACTGAAACCTATACAAGATTTTGTTTGAGGAAAATAAGTATCTGAGTGAGTCCCTGCTTGTGTTAGGAAAGGGCCTTTGTTCACTTTCTCATGTAGAGAGCTCATTAGCAGTGAGATGGTTGAGGGGATCACTGAAAATAAAGTGTCATTACTGACATGGATCCCCAGATGAGAGCACACCAGCTCTCTATCTGAGCTGCCTGCCAGGGTTTCCCACCTCAGCTCCTCTCTTCCATTAAGTTAAAAGACAAGAATATCTAACAAAGTGTTTCTATAGAGACTAAACTGCCCTTCTCATTATTCTGCTCTGTTTTCTCAACATAAGCTGCCTTTTTGTCAGGAACTTCTGGACGGGGGTTTCAAAGGTGATGCTCAGGTGAGCCCACTCCTACTGCACTCCAGGTACCACACACCAATGTCTGGATGCATCCGGAGGTGAGACCCAGGACTCAGTGCTGCAGAGTGCAATGTCCAAAGGTCCTAATGAACCCATTTTATCTCAAGGCATCACCACTCCTCACCCAGGAACCTCTTCAGCATAAGACAAAAACATGTATCTGAAGCACTGCTGAGGTTCAAGCAAGTGCCAACAGTTTAATGAGCTCCAAACTATGCACGGACAGGTATTTATTTGCTTGTTGGAGTTCAGGACTGATACAAATGCAGTTGTTGGAGCTCAGAAATTATACAAATGCAATAAACTCTTCTATGTCCATACACACACACACACACACACACATATATATATATTCAGACAACTTCAGCCTTTGCTTTCCTGGCTTAGAAGGTTCCAGTGATCAACGCTCTTCAGCAGTAGCAGGACCAGAGTTTGGCTGCACACAATCTGGCCTCTATGGGTGGGATTTATCCCTCCTTGTCTAATACTAGGCCACTAAACCTAATGTTAGTGACTTATGTTAGGTGACTGAAGTGCCCATCAGCTCCAGGCCATCATTCTTCAGGGCCACCCTTGCCTGAGGGCAGTGATGTCCTCATCATCACCCTCCCCAACACCCCACTGCAAGGAGCATCCTTCCCATTACAACTGCTTCCTGAAATAAGTCATTATCTTCCCACTCTTCCTTCCTCCCTCCCTGCTTCCCCCCCCCCCCCCGTTTCCTTTTCCCTTTCAAGATCATCAATCATTATTTTAGCCTCATAAAAATCAAACCCATCTATTTCCCAGGATCCTGAGCACACACTCTGATAGGTCATGTTCCTCAGCTTGGCATTCCCCCCATGAGATGGGCTGGGGCTCCATGGAGGAGATCAAAGGTTGGGCAACGAGGCACCATCTCTTCATCTCTGGCCACTACACAGCTCTCACATGGATCCTCCTGCACAAGTCACCATGTGTATGTTTGCATCTCAAATCAAAGTGGGACGGACTTGTTTCAAGCAATTGATGGGATGCTAGAACAGATACATGTACACAGATATATGTGTTCAGAGCTCCTGGAGCAAGGAAATCAAAACTAGTGGAAACCCTGCAGCTGTTTCCCTTCCTGAAGACACCAACAGCACATTTAGATGTGTTCCAGCACCTCTTGCCCATCAGGGCATCTCCTTTCCTAAGCATAGCAGAGGAGGGCTATGAAGGTTGTTGGAGGCACCTTCAGGAGACCAGAAATTCAACTCCTGCTCCACCTGACATCCATCGTACAGGCCAGCCACAACAGAGAGCACCAAATCCTACAACCCCACCCAAATCCAAAGACCTAACCTACCTGCAACCACAACACATGAAGCATCCCACTCTGTTGGGAATCAGAGGGGAAAGGGCTAGAGCCAGCCAAGCCGTATGAGGAACACTGCTAGAAAAGCCAGCACTGGAGTAAATGGGGCTTTTATCCCCCAAGCTACTTCCTCCCAGACACAAACAGATACCTCCAGCTCACCTCAGTGCTTCCTGAGCTATTCCACTTGATTTTAAATCTGGCCATCAACTGCTGACATGACACAAACCCCTTCTGCAGCACTGCAAGCAAAGGCAGGTGGGTGGTTGGCTCCCCATGGGCTGCCTGCCATGGCTGGATATCAACCACTGCAGCTTTTACCATTCTTTACTTCTCTGTCATCCTCAAAACCCATTTTTATCTCAGCTAAATGAGATAAAGCCAAACCCACAGGCTCCTGGGGAGGGGACTTGCTGCTTCCAGCCATAATGTGAACAGGGAACCATCTTCTGCTTCAGGGAGCCAGCTAAACTTTGAAGGGATTAGAGGGGAACTGTTCCCTCCCCATCTCCCTCCCTTGCTTGAGCATCTCTGACTTAATGATTTGGGTGCCTCATAAGGATGATGTTTTATTTTTCAATGAACAATCGTCTGTCAGAAAAATGCAGATTTGATGAAGCTTAAGTGTTTTGTGGGATTCCATCAATTACAGCTCACAAATTCATTGGGAAATCAGGAGAGCGTTTCATTTTGACAAGGCTGAAATGGTTTGCTTTCCACCGCCTAATTTGGCTTTCATTTCAGGCTCTACACTGGGATAACGCAATGTATGACATAAAGTTCCAGATGATAATGTTGGAATTAAATATTTCTCCCTCCTTCAGAGAAAGGAGATGCTTAGAACTAAAAGATTTTGGAGTTTTCACACAGTTTCCCCCCAGGAATATCAGTTCTCAGCACCATCCACTTAATTTTGAGGTGCAATCGACCCCCATGGTCCCTAAGCCACCTCTGGGTGACTTGCACTGAAAGCAGGAGATGGGAGCAACTGTCCTCCTTCACTTCTAATCCTATTTCTCCCTGAACAGTTACTCTCTTAAATGAAGCTGCTTCCTTCCGCTCTGCAGCAGCCAAGGAACAGCCCATCATTCTGATGTGGAAAAGAGCAAAAAGGAATGGATTAGCTCCAGACAGGTTGTGTTAAGGTTAGGTGCCTGTGTGGACCATGCCATGTTTCTCCTTCTGTATCTATAAAGGCAGGGACCAGTTTCACATCAATATCACCATGGGCCACAACTTCATTAGGAGACTCTCTGGTAGCAGATGCCCTCCCTTCTGCATACTGCTGAGCCCAAGAAACCCTCCTGCCTAATGGGCTGACCCTGTAGTGATGGAAAGGAACAGTTCAGATGGTCCTTGTAGGCAAAATAAACCTTTTTCTCACTCAAGTTAGAAACAGATCTATGCTAGATCCTAACCCTAGCTTGAGAGCAGGATGACCACCAGCAGGATTTCATGTCTTAGTGGGCTTTCCTACCTCTTCCTGGCACCTCTCCCAAGATGCGATGGAGCCAACATCTTTAGGTTTCTATGGCACAAATCACTCTCTTCCAACCTAAAAGACTAAGTCACCAACACCTGCAGGCTTCACCCCTCTTATTCCCTTGAGGCTGCAATCATGCCTTGTGGGGGCTCTCAAACAGGCACAGCCATGGGGTGGCAGATGCAAGCAACCTTCTTCTCCCTGGGTGGATGAGAGGATTGGCATCAGTGAGTGAAACCATGCTGAGAGACAGGTGGGGAAACCAGAATTAAAGCCATTTTACAGGTGTTCCTTCAGTCCCTCAGGGCCAATTCACAGGTTTTCATCTTGAATTATAAATCACCAATGCATGAGGGTTAAGCACTTCCTCTCCTTCAGCATCCTCCCTCTGGGCTGAGCAGCTACTGCTGTGCCAGTAGAAGGGAGCAACAATATCTACATATATTATCAATACATATTATCCTTTACTGGAAATAACCAGACTTATTCCTTCAGCACACTTAATCCTGGTTTACTGTGATCCCTGCAAGGTAGTATGAAACACATTGGAGTCGATGTGCAGAGAGGTTTAGAGAAGCTCACTGGGATTTTGTTTCCTTGGGATATTCCACAGACCCAACAGCAATTCTAGGAAAAGCAGCACAGAATCAGGTTTTCTACAGCTTGGGGATTGCGTTGTTATGATTCAGGTGGGGCTTAAACGCAAGGCTCCAGTTAGTAATGCCAAGGTCTTTGCAAGGTTGCAGCTCATCCTGAAAGCTACCCGAATGAAAAAGGCCTCCGATAAGAAAAGAACTTCAGGAAGCCTTTAGGCACTGATGCCACCTACTGGGTACACGTCAAAACAACACAAAAGCCATGAGAGAAGGGGGCGAAAGGGCCCATTCCCCATTGGAAGTGTGGGATGGAACTTGGGGACTGCTCTGCAGAGCCTCTGGGGCCTTGTAGGTGATACCTCGCATGTACCTATGCAAAGCCAACATCCCCTGTTCTCCTTCAATGAAAGCGTCCTCATAGATGCTCCACCATGAGCTGCATCAAACCACCCTCCACCTTTCAACCAAGTCTTTTTAAAGCCAAACAATCAGGTAACAGCAGAGCCCACGCTGCTGAAGAGCCCAGGGATAAATGCATCCTCAAGTCCCAGCAGAATTACTGGAAGCCGTATTAAAGGCCTGGAGAAGCTGGTAACAGATGATGATTATATATAAGAGGAATAAGAAATCTTTGAGATTTGTGCTGCTCCCTAGTCGTGCTGCTGGGCTCCAGCCCTGCTGTGTATTAATTGCTTACAAGGCTGCCTGTATATTTTATGCTCAGTACCTGTCTGGAACATTTGTTGGATTTAGCCTTGATTGATGAACCCTTGATTATGTACTTCTGTGGTCCTCAGCAAATTAATACACTGTTGACTGCTAAAGATTAACAACATGTCCTGATTTGCAAAACAGTGTCTAGAGTAAAGCTGGAGCAAACCTAGTGCTAAAATTAGTAGGCAAATGCTCCCTGAACTCCATAAAAAGGGGAGAGCTTAATTAAATTACATCCCAATAGTGCCCACGGCACTTACCAAATTGGCAAGCGGAGTTCACAGCAGTTCAGCTCTAAAACTGACAACCCCACAATGACCCATCCCTGCTTGTATTGGAAGCGTGGCTCACACCCAGCAGGCTCCAGGAGCAGGGATGGGATGAGGAAGGGATATATTATGCAGTGCGGAAGGTACCAAAAGGTCACACAATGGGGATGCAGCAAGGTCCAAAACGCAGCTCCAATCACCTACGACTTAACACCATGAGCATGACACAGGGCTGGGGGCAGCATTGCTTGGCACCCATTAGGCTTTTTCCCCAGATAATGGCCATGGACCATGGCCAGAAACATGGGACAGTGTTCTCCAGACCTCTATTCCCTGTTGCTTGAGTCCTAAAAGCAGACAGTGAGCATAAACCAGGGTTGGGAATGCTGGGAGAGATGAAGCACTGTGCCTCTGGTGTCAGCACCATGGGAAGCAGGGAGAGATGTGGATCAGTGTTGAAATGCAGCAGTATCTCCAAACTTCCTCCAGGATGCTCAGCTCTGCTGTCCTCTGCCTGCAGCTGACACTGAAGAGCTGCGGAGGCTGAACCCCATGACTGAAGGGTTATGAAGAGGGGCAGAGCAGCCTCATGCTCATGCAGTGGGGAGAAAAGGGGGTGAAAAGCAGAGGGAGGAGAGATGAGCATCTCTGCAGTTATCTCCTGTTCTCATTGGATGCATAGCCCTGGGAGCAGGAGGACAGGGGATCCCCTGGTCCCCATGTGTCCCCTCTTAGTCATGACTCCCAGGGAGGGGATGTACTCAGGAGAATGGCTCCTGCTGCTTCTCCATCCTCCTCTACTGCCTGCTGTATGCATTTTATCCTCTGCATAAAGCCTCTGTTAGGCATTACAGAACAGGGGGTTATTCTCCCTGAGTGACACAGGTTTCAATTTCCACCTCTCCATGTGCCACGTGGAGCTCTAGGCCTGTAATTTATTGACAATTTCAATCTTAATATATCCTGACTTCTAAAAAGGGGCATCGCATCTCTTCCCCCAGTGGCACAGGGAGATTGAGTCCTGATTGCTTCTGACAGTGTCTGGGAGACACGTTGGCATCGAGAGCAAAATGACACCCAAAAATAGGGACCCCCCCTCCCCAACAGAGTAAAAAGGAGGCTGGAAAAGGGAATAAAAGACAATGGGAAAAGAAAGGAGGAAAAGGAGATGAGCACAAGGTGGAGATGGCAGAGGCGCTGCTGGTGACACATGAGGCTGTCGTGCTAAATGGCCTTAACAAGCAACCGGAGAAGGGGATAATGAAAACGCCACCCCCGGGACAGCATCGCTTCAGCCTGACCTTTCCCTGTGCCACATGTAAACACCTTCAATAAATAAAGAGACACTTAACTCCTGCCTCTGCTCACATGGGAGGGATGGGGCGGGGGGGGGGGGGCCTCAGCCTGCAGAGGGAAGTGGAAGGGCAGAGGTTTGGGGGCTTTGGAGCAGCAGGGATGGGTTTGGAGGGCAGTGGAGTGAGGGGTAAGCTCTGTATCCCTTGCTGGTGTTACCACCTGCGGTTGGGCAGGCGGGAGCTCCCACAACAGGCAGACAACAAGGGATGCTCCCTGTTTTCCTCACCTTCCCCAGGCTCTCCCCACAAGTGTCAGTGTCATAGCAGACCCACACCACCTCCACACACAGGGAATCATAGAATCAACCAGGTTGGAAATGACCTTTAAGATCATGAAATCCAACCTTTATCCCAGGAAGTAGTGATTTTAATGTCATGATGAGATGGGGTAGAGCAGGGAGAGCTGCTGAGCTGTACTGCTCCCACCTGGAGCACAGTGAAACCCCTCCATACATCAAAAGCTTGGAACATTTCAGAGCCTCTGCCCAAAACTAATGGCCTAGGGTCTAATAGGTCTTTTGGAGGGGCCTCAGTAGATTGATTGGTAAGATATGAGCATGTTCAGAAACCAATCAAAACTCTGAGGGTGTCAGAGAGGCCCAGAGCCAGAGAGGATGGGGAGATGCTTTATCTTCCTCCGATGCTGGGAAGCACAAGGAAGGATTAAAAGCAAGGCTGCTTCCAGCCTGTGCTCTCTTGACAGGCAGGAAAACGACCATCAGCCTCAAGCCTTTCTCTTTTGCTCATCTGAGCCCCCAGGCTGCTTCCCTGAGGTCCTTCAGACATAGGTGATCTGCTATGAAGGCCCCAGAGAGGGAGACAGCCCACCATCAGCACACACAACCCCTTGGCCACATCCCTATGGAGGGATAGACAATGTCCCCTTCTGCTTTGCCCCCAGAACAGACACCAGCCTTGGAGGAGCACCCATTACCTACCACACAGCCCGTGGAGTCCACCTTGCGATCCGAAACGCACTTGAAGTTGCGGGTGCAGCCACCGTTGTTGCGGGAGCAGTCCCGGACAGGCCCGAAGGAGGAGAGTAAGTCATTGATGGTTTCAAAGTAGGTGGACAGCATCGCTTCTTCCCTTGGAGAGAAAAGGCACCGTTAGGGCTGGCAGGGACTTGGGAGCACATGGCATTGGTAGGGGAAGCCATAAAGAGAGCTGCTCTGGTAAAATCATGGCATTACAATTAGCAAAACCAAGTGAAAAGAAGCTTCCCAAGAGGATTAAAGCTTTGTGCTTATACTATATGTAAGAAGTTTGCTGCATAAGTGACATTCTTGATGCAAAACAACCAGTTATAGGGTTTCAAAGATACTATCTACCATTTGCATGCAAGCTAGCAACAGAGATACTTTATTAATAGCCTGGAGTTGTGTGTGTGTGTGATTACAACCCCATACTAGACAACAGTGAATCCACAACAGTGAAACTCCTCCTGGACACAGCTGGTCCAAGCCTCCCTGAGCACCCACTCCTCATCATCACCTGGGGACACTGCCAAACCTGGAATTCCACAGGAAACCTGGCTTTGCACCAAGATGTGGATGGGGTGGCTCATTCCCATGCTTGGCTCTGGGGGACCTGGAGCAGGGGATGTAGGGATGGGGACAGCTCTATGCTGCTCTACTCCAGTCTGTGATAGCTCTGCAGAGCCCCTGGCATGGCCATGCTGTGACAGCCCTCTTAAGCAAGAGAGAAGCAGAAGAGAGCCCTGCCCACGGCAGACTCTGTTTGTGACAAAGCATTCACGCACTTTGCTTTCTGCTGGTTTCCTGCAAAGGGAACGCAGATGCTTGTCAAGAGCTTTAAGCATCTCCAAGGTATTTGTCATCTTCAAAGCACATTTTATATATGAACTTCTACTTGCAATCCATCTTGGCCAATAGATTCCATCATCCTCTCACCAACAGGACAAAGAGACTTAGCCAAGGTCACAGAACAAGTCAGTGATGGCGAAGGACCTGACCTCCACAAGCTACTTATTAGATCCTTATACACACAGGACTGCAAATAAACACTGACCCTTCTGACCTTAAAATAAGCCCTGAAGCAATGCCAGGAGTCATGGGTCTCCCCTGATCTCCCGTCAGCCCCTAAGCAGCCACACAGTGACTCAATGCCCGGTGCCGGTCTCCCTCTTTCAGGGTGGTTTTCATTTGAAAACTCCATGCTTGGCCATGAAACAGTGGTGGAGGAATATTCAGCAGCCCCTGAGGACCACAGCATTGCTGTCTGGTACGAGCACTGCATTTTCCATCAGCAGAGGGACCCTGCATACACACACAGTCACATTCATGCACACAGCCTTGCCAACACCAAATGCTCCTAAAAAATCATGAGTCAGGCATTAAAAATACATATATAATGAGATTGGCATAAAAATGATGAGATTTTAAAATAAATCAAGCACTGGGTGGGTTGGTTTTTTTCCTTCCCTATATTTGCCTTCTGCTTTCTGAGCCTTTAGGGTATAATCAAGCTTTTCCCTGCAAACCTACCCAGGCACCAAACCCAAAGGTGCAAACCCCCATGAAGCATGGAAGTCACGACTTGGCAGCTTCCAGATTTCCAGGCAATCGCAGGATTCCAGAAGCTGGGACTTTCAACAAGGAAAACACCATAAAGCCAAGAAGAATTGGCACATCCCTGCTCTAGGGAGGTGGATGGAGGGAAGCTTCTCTGCTACCTTGGATCAAGGTGGATGAGGTGCCGCAGTACAGAGCAGCTCCATGCCCTTCGTGATTCTTCTGGCTGCATCATTACCCCACATAGCAAATTAATGTCTGCACTGTCTTTTTCACCCCAATTAATACTTCCCAATTTCCCTCCTGGTGAACAAGCTTCCGATATTCCCCCTTTTCTTGGCCCAGCTCCTAGATTTTCCAGCATATTTGGAGCTCAGTCTCTCTCTTGTCCTTTCTTGGTGATGTTTCAAATATCTTTAGAGGCCCTTTTCTATTAGCACTCTGCTCCCACCAGAATCTGCAGCTCCTCTGAAGTGGGGGAGTGAGAACAGCAGAATACATTAGATCAGGGCATGCATTTCTGCTGAAGAGATGATGGGAAGAGAAAGGGCATATTAGCTACTACCCAGAGTATTTACTAACCAAAAACACTGTTTATTAATGTAGGAAGAATTATTTAAAACACATGACAACTCCTCCACTGCCTACCAAGAAAGCTCAGCCCCATCTGGTCCTCTCAAGGGGTTTCTCATCGTAGGTGGACTGAAAGGAGAACTGTGTCCCTGTCCTCCATCCTGGCTTTTCCATTTAGGTGCCAAATAACCAGACCTTCCTGCAGCTCCCGCATCCCTGAAAGGATGCCTGAAAGCTGCCATAGGTGGTGGAAAGGAGGCTCTGGGGCTGGAGAAGGGGGCTTTGGGAGGGCAGAAGATGGGAAGAGAAATCTTGTTCTTCAAAATCATGCCTGGCATAATGGTGACCCCTGACAAAGCACGGGCAGGGGCTGCCGAGCTGGGATGAGCCATTAAGCGTATTAAAGTATTAACCTCCCTGTAAGGTGGGTCAGTGGAGCCAGAGGGAAGCATTCAAGTGTCTCCTGTGAGAGGAGAGGGGTGATGCTGCTGCCTGCGGATGGAGAGCGCCTGTTTGACCAGATCACTTCAGTGTCATCTGTTGTTAGATCAGAGAAGCATCACTTTGACACGGCGCGCTGACAAGGGGGATGGCAGCAGATGAGAGGGCTGCTGCGATGCTTGGGGCAAGATGGGAGTAAGCTTTGCTTTCACAGAATCATAGAACGGTTTGGGCTGGAAAAGACCTTAAGATCATCCAGTTCCACCCCCCTGCAAAGGGCAGGGATGCCTCACACTAGATCATGGCACCCAAGGCTCTGTGCAACCTGGCCTTGAACATTGCCAGGGATGGAGCATTTACCACTTTCCTGGGCACCCTGTGCCAGCGGCTCAGCACCCTCACAGGGAAGAACATTTGCCTTATGTCTAACCTGCCTAACCCAGAGGAGCGTAGATGCAGGCACTGCTGAGACTCTGGCACTGCCAGCTGCAGCGGCTACTTTTAATTTGAGGGGATGAAGAGCAACAATTAACTATCCACTTTCCGTGACGACACTGGGATAACCATCACAGAGCAGATGACTTCCTACCCCTGCCCACCCCTCCCTGCTGCTGTACAGGACCACGGCCCTCATCCCCAAATCTCAGAGCTGGAGAGAAAGCAGCGCTGACAAGGCAGGAGCAACAGAAGCATCCAACCGCCACTGCCCAGGCACGCCACACTAAACCAACACTGATGGATGAATCACTTTCCCTGCAGTAACAAGCTGCCTGCGAAAGAACAGCTCTTTTCTCTTGTTCTCCATCTATCCATATTGAATTTCATTGAGTAACCCCCGGATCCCATCTGACAAGGCAGGATGGAGAAGTCAGGCTCTGCAGTTCATGGCATGCCTGGAGCACACTGGAGAGCAAGGGAAGCTGCTGGTGTCCCTGGGTGGACACAGGCACTGAAACCACAGGGACCAGGCAGGGCTCAGCACTGGTGTGATGGGGCAATTCCCCACCACCCTGAAGCAGATGCCAGGTCCTACCAAAAAGGGCATTTTGGAGCGAGCAACATAATTTCTGGTGCCAGATTCTCTCCAGAAATACACAACTAACATGCAAGCACATGCACATGCTATTTCTTTTAACTCTCCAGCCTTCTCAAAGACACACGCAGACACCCAAATGATATACTTGCAAATGAAATGCACTCCTCTCCCTACCAGCACCCACTGACTACATCCCCAGCAGCAGTAAAGCCATCTTTTCTAACAACTTCCATTGCCACCAATGGTCAGTGTCGTGCACAACAGCAGGGCTCTGCCTGACCTTGCACAGCTCCTTTGGTGCCGACCACAGCACCCATCCTCACCCAGCCCTGTGCCACCTCCCATCACCAACCTCACCTCAATTCCCATGAAAATCCTTTTCCTCATCCTCTCCCCTTGTTGCAGGCCCTCATTAATGAAGCAGATTCAGTGACAAATATCACTGGGGGTTATTTATTCATGAAATACCAACACCATGCAATTCTCAAAGCCTCCAAAGCACTCATCTCAATAAGCTCAGAGCGCCGCGGTGCCTGTTCTCTCCAGCTCATCCTGGAAGGGGATTAGTGGATGTTATCCATTCAGCTGCCCCTTTTTATTGCCTCCTAACCATTATAGACTTTGGTGTCTTACAAAGTTAACCAGCACTGAGAGAAACAAAGAATCAGATGTGAGCTGGGGACTAAGCCAGTGCTGCTCCGACCATCTGCTCCCCTGAGCCGTGCTTGGAGAGGGATCAAGAGGAGAATTGGGGGTCCTGAGTTTCTGGAGATGGGGCTCAATAGCAGCAAAAGCTGTGATGCTGTGCCAGCTGCTTCACTGCAAAGGAGGGACCAGTGCAGAACAGGGACCCAAACCCACCCAGCACAGCCCAGGCAGAACACCTCATGTCCAACACCTTGCACTGCTTCCTGCTTCCATTGGCAAGACCCCTCTCAGCAGCAGCTTCAGAGCTGATGCACTTGTAAACCAGGACACAGCATTTTATACCCAGATTCTACGTTTTTCAGCTTGACTGAACAATTTTAACCAGCTCTGGCCACAAAGCATCTGCTGCACTGCGAGGCTTGAGAAAGGGCTGGTCTGTTCACTGCAGAGAGCTCACCCAGAGAGGCATCTCCATGCACAGAGACCCTGTTATGTCCAGCTAGGGGTTAAACTTGGATGTCCTCTGCCTCCATCCCTCTTCCCTGATCCATCAGGTTATCTCTGATCTGGCTTTACCCTCTGCCTTTGCCTTGTGGATGCTCAGATGGAAGCAGTGCTGTTTTCCCCTTCTAGTCCCCATTATGGCCCAGTGCAGTCCTGAAAGCTGAAGCTCCTGTCCCTCTGAGAGAGCTTCCAGGGAAAGCTGTATTTTCCTTAGGGAAAAATGCCTCCAAGGCAAACACAGCCCTGGACCTGCAACAGCTCAAATCCATGTCCATGTGGCAGGTAGGTTATTTCCTCCCTAACAAACCCTCTCTCTGAGCATCACCTGTACTCTCACCTACTTATTCCTCTCCTGTCTTCCTCTGCTTCTTTTCTCCCTCGCATCTCTTTTCCTCCACTAAACCCCCACCATCCTTTGCTAGTCCAGCCAGCACTGCAATCATTAGTGAGGTTGCCAAACTCTTCCTCGAGTTTCAGAGTAAACTGCTCAAAGATATTAATGCCGTCAGTGGAAGTGGGACCTGGCTGAGCCTTTTTGCTCTGCAAATGGTTCTGCCTCTGTCAGTTGGAAACTTCTTTTCCAGCCAAGAATTCCAAATATAGGGTGGAAATCAGTGAGCTGGGGAGGGAAGGTGCTCTCAACTGCAAGCTTGAAACAGCAAATTGGAGGGGATATTGTAGATCAGAACAGAAGCAAAGTTAACCCAAGCCCTTTGTCCTGGGCTTTGTGCCCTGTAGCCCTTGGGCTTGTTAAGGCTGGGAAGAGCTCAGTGGGTTCAAATAATGCCTAGCAAAATTCATCAGAGCAATGGGCACACAGGATCTTACACACGTACCCCAGCCCAGGGTGTACTGCAAGATTCATCATCACATTTTGAGTAAGGACAGTACATAGAACTGCTAAAAAAACCCAAATAGCATCCGTGAAGCTCAGCATTCAGGACTGAAATGCTGGGATTTAACCCAGGACCCACCAGGCAGGACCCCCAATGTCTCACAAATGTTAGTTTAGACTCACAGTGGCTGTACACTGGGTAGTATTTTCTTCACACTAAAGATGGGGAGCCAAGGCAACAAGAGATGAGGGTTAAAAGTGCTCACTACTGTTGGACATCCAACTGGAGATGCTTTCAAAGTTATTTATAGGACTTTCAGCCCTTCCCACTCTCAGAACACAATTCCAACTGGGTCTGACTGTGCCACAGGCTCAGCTGCTCTGTATGGAGCACCACGCAATAAAACACCCCAATTATGATGAATGTGTAATAAAAAGTCACCTGAGGAAAGTGGTCCTCAACTTAAAAGAAACATAATATGTTTGGCTTTTTTTTTTCCAGGATTTCAGCCCTTTTTTGTTCTGCCTGCAACAAGAGACCATTCTCTTTATAGCTCTCTCCTGTACCAACTACACCTTTTACCATGCCTGTAGTAGATGCAGCAACCATCTCCTATGGTGCCAAACCATGAGCTACCTCTTGACCAAGTCCATCCATGCACTGACCAAGCTGGGATACTCTGGGTCTCCAGCCCCACAATTGGAGGACCTAATGGGATGTGACAGCTTCTAAATCAGACTCTAACTTTGGCACATTTAAGCTCACATCCTAAACTAGGTTTCTTAGTTTAGCACATGAAGATGTGCTTGCATGCACCAGATTTATTACTTTACACAGAAACCCTCAGTTTCTGCCCAGCACATCCATAGACTCTTTTCAGCCACACTAATAGTGCTGGGAGGCTTAAAGAAAAGCTGCCATTGGGTTCTAAACCAGGAGAAATCCTTACCTGAATGACACTGGAGAAAGCATTTCACTGGAGCTACACCGATGTACTACAGCTGATGAGCTGCTTACTAGGAATTTTCTGGGTAATCTCACTGCTTGTGGTGATACTGAAATAAACACTTGCAAAGATGCTCTCCCAAACCCTTGTGGTTCCAAGTGTGAAAAATTCCCTACCAAGCATCAATAATTTGCTGGAGAATCAATAAATCCACCACTATTGCTTCACCAGAGCATTCTGAAGCTCATGTCAGCCACCAGAAACGAAATTAAAGCAAAAACAAAGCAAAACCAAACACACCAGATAAAAGGCAAACTTGGAACGCCCAAGGCATGCAGCACACATCCCGGGGGATGCCGGGACTCTCCCCTCCATAGCAGCCCCCCCCCTTGGAGGCAGCACATCTGTCATGTGAAGGGCCAGGATGTCATGGATGAGATAAAATCACAGAACCATAGAATGCTTCGGGTTGGAAAGGACCTTAAGATCATTCAGTTCTAACCCCCTGCCATGTGTAGGGATGCCTCACACTAGACCATGGCACCCAAGGCTTTGTCCATGGGGCATTTACCATTTCTCTGGGCACCCTGTGCCAGCGCCTCACCACCTTCACAGTAAAGAACTTCTTCCTTATACCCAACCTGAATATATAGTTTTATTTATAAATTAGATTCAATTTAATTCTAAATAAGATAGTTCAAATTCATTCTTCCTTCTGTTTCAAGGAAGCATCACGGTTATGGCTTCAGCCCTGCACGAGCCCAAGGCAAATGCAGGCAGTGCTGGCTCAGTCTCCCAGGCAACCTCAGAATGAGGAGGCATAAGAATAGGGGCATGAGTCTTAGTAGGGATGATGAAGCACGGTCAGTAGATGTGCTGGGAATTACAGGTGTCAGTATCTGCTTTACCGGGGTTTGTAATGGATCCCAAATTCAGCAGGTTGCTTCTCCTGCGTGGTGGTTGTAGCTGTTAGGATGCTCCTGTGTGTCAGACACTTGGACAGCAAAGTGTAGGATGGGGTGGGATGGGATTGGATGGGATTTGATGGAACGGGAGGGGACAGGGGCTTGGAGCACAGCAAGAAAACCCATGATAAGCATACAGGAACACCAGACAGTAGGAGAAAGAACACTGCCAATTATCATGTCCCATACTGACCACCCTGGCACATCATGGCAAAAGGGATGGACATTACTCTATCTTCCCAAGATCCCATTTTCAGTTTATTTAAGATTCAGCTTTCCCAGCCATTTTTAAATCATAGAATTCCAGGATGGTTTCTATTGGAAAGGACCTTAAAGCTTATCTTATCCAACCCCCTGCCATGGGCAGGGACACCTTCCACTAGAGCAGCTTGCTCCAAGCCCCTGTGTCCAACCTGGCCTTGAACACTGCCAGGGATGGGGCAGACACAGCTTCTCTGGGCACCCTGTGCCGGTGCCTCAGCAGCCCCACAGGGAAGAGCTTCTGCCTAAGAGCTCATCTCAGTCTCCCCTCTTTGGGTTAAAGCCATTCCCCTTGTCCTGTCTCTGTTACAATATCTCCCCTTCTCCAGGTTTTTCTTGAGGTTCCAAGCTTTATCCTCTCACCTGTATCTTCTTTGGAGCCTCAATAGCTGCATCCCATCAGGTCTCAGGGGCTCATTGCCCTGTTACATCACACCAGGCAAATGTCCTCTCTCTGCATGTTTTCTACCTGCTCCTCGTTAGCTTTGTTAGGAGCTAATTCTTCAAGGTGAGGATGTGACTCTCCCATTTCCAAGGAGTCAGCACTGACAGAACTACTTCCCTCCTTCCGTACAATCGAAGAGCCTGAGCTCCCTCCTGCTTCTACCACAACTGCTCCCAGCTCATGTCTTCAGCTCCTCTGTGTTACCACCAGCCAGAGCCAGACATACCTGATTCAGCTTCATTAACATTAGTTATTAAGCTATGAATCACACAGGCTCAGATGAGCCTGACCCATCCCTTCCCCTACACTGCCCCTCCAAACTTCAGCTGCAAAGAAAAGCTTTATGATGTGAAATCGAAAGGATAAAAACATGGCAGCAAACCAGAAAAGCAAAGTTTTAGCACCTAAAGTAGCAAAATAAGAGTAAAAAAGATCATTTAGCCCATGAGGGACACAAAGCTCCAGGCTCAGTGAGGAGCCACCAAGCCCATTGCACCACTGCAATCACCAATAAACACCTTTTAGTGAGGGGTTTTAGGCAGCTCCAAATATAGAAATTCCAACAGTTAGCGGTGGAATCTGCTCATTCAACATGCAATCAATAGTAGTAATATGTATTAATTGACAGCAATTGCACACTCATTAACTCACAGAGTACTATGTTTATCCAGCAAAACACATCACGCTATTGGGGTGAGGATTATCAGAAAAGGCAGTGATGCATAATTAAAACACACATAAATGAAATGTTCAAATGATTTCTCTCTACTACTTCATACTCGCACTAGCTCAACTTGCCCAGCAATTCCTTACATCCCGTCCTCTCAAGACCATCATTTTCTTATTTGTAAATACATTTCAGGCTTCAATATAGGAAGAAAAAACAACTGAAGGGTAATTTTTATGCTCAGAGATAATGTGGTGATAATATGGAAGGAAAATCAGCACAGGAAGGGAAGTGAGAGACCCCAGGGAGGGTTGGTAGCTTGTCACAGTCCAGCTGCTCTGAGCCAAGCAGACCTCACCAACGCTGCTGGCAAGACCTTCTGCACACTGCATGTGAGGAGGCATCTAACACCTCTAACAGCTTAACACTGACCACAGAATCATGTTGTGACCAAGGCCAGGGACCCTGGAGGACAAGCAAGGCCTGCCTGGTGCCAGATCCTCTATAAGGAAGCAGCATGGGCTCTGCTATTATCCCCACCTTGCAAGTAACTGCTTGGATGTACCCCAGCCCTTCCCACAACCCTGCCACCCAAATCTAGAGCATCCACCAAATGCAGCACTCCATGGTTAAATTTAGAGGGAGCAAAGCCCTCCATGGGGATGCCATGTCCAGGCTATCTCTGCCTGAATGGTGGGATTTCCAGTGGTAACAAGGGTCCTGCAGAGCATCTGCTCTGCAATGCAGACCCAGACCAAGTCTCCAAGGAAAGATAGGACGGGTACTGCAAAGCTGGTGAGACATCAAGACCCATCCCACAAACAGGAGCCACACAACATGGGTACACACAAGTCTGTGCATGCAGAAGAAATATATTAAAAGAAATTAGAAAGGTTCCAATGTCACGTACACAAAACTTAAGAGAATGTGAGAACTACAGTCACCAGGGCAACCTTAATGCAGTCTTTGGTAATAACGCACTTTGATGAAGGTGTTAATTGCAAGGCCACATACAAGAGGATTATCTGAAAGACCTCCCTCTTCAAATGCCAAAGGTGCTGTGCTGTAGCCTCATACCTTTGGATGCCAGAAACAGTCTGGAACTCAATATTTAGGCATCCCAAAACCCATCTCTGGGTACATATGAACACCCAAAGGCTCCTCAGCACCCCAGAACCAACTTCATCCGCAGCTCCTCTGTATCCTATTTTCTTTTTGTTAAAGGCCACACAGCTCCTGCTTTATTGTACTTGGATGCCGCTCTGCACCCACAATTACTTGGCTCCTCATGGGCTGCTTATGCTCTGCGCAACACCAAAAAAGCAGCAGTATTTCAAAACCAATAAAGTGATTAAGTTCCCAATCTCCCTGTTATCATCCCCACTTTATAGATGGGGAGCTAATGCCCAGGGAAAGTAATGTAAAAAACATCCCTTACACTACATGCACCAAATTTGAGACATTTAGACTTGATTTTTCAGAGTGCTTAGCATTAAATGACACTTCCCCTGCTCAGAGCACAGCTCTCATTGACTTCGGTTGAAGTTTTTTACAGTTCCACATTAATGCAGATCATTCCCAGAGCAGGTTCAATGGGTGTGCTGAGCGAGGCAAAGGTGAAAAACTAGGATATGATCATGTCATTAAAGATGGCTCCATAATGGATGTGCACACAGGGGACTGCCTGAAGGCTGCACAGCAAACTGACCCTGGCACCTCCTGGCTTTGGAGTTTTGCAAACTTGATAATGTTTGCTAAAGAGGAGCTTAATGGGAGTTTTATTCTGGGCAGGGAGGACAGGGAAGGTGTTCCCTCTGGAAACAGGACATTCGGCAGCAGCAGTTGCAGGATGTAGCATCACTCAGCCTGCAAACATAGCTTTCCCTGGGCAAGCTCCTACCTGCCTGCTCACCATCCTCTTCCCCTCTTATCCCAGTACAGCCCATTCCTCTCTCCCATTCTCCCCGTTTCCTCATCCCTGTTAGACCCAATCTCTATTCTGGGACAGCTGCTGTGACCCTCAGCCAGCATTTCAGAGCAGGGATGCTCCACCGTGAGGATCGCTGCCACCTCGCTGCTGAAATCAAACAAGGCTTCACACTGTGAGCAGTGATTCAAGTTCTTCAAAAGCACTTTTAAGCTGCCCAAATTAAGGCAGTTCTTTGTTTGTCAAAAGAGGGACCCTCCACAAAACATCTGCCTCGATCCTCTGCTACAGTTTTGCCTGGGGGAGAGAAAGAAATCTTAGCAAAACAAGCAATTGAGCAAAAGCCTAGACAGAAGGCTTGGGATCTCTCATCATGAATTATTAAAGGCTGAAAACATGAGATGGGTCAGGCCACCCCAGAACCGGGCCCAGATTACAGCCCTGCCAGGGCTGATTCAAATAAAACCACATAGATTCTATGCGGCATACAAAAAAATGGCATTCATCTCACTGCTGTGATGAGCTCTGGGCATCTCCTTCCTACCTCCCCCATAACCACTCACAATGCAGCTCCAATCAGATCCCAGAGAGGAACTGAGCATCCAGCCACCTTCCCCTTGTCTTTGCTTTTCTAATTATTCAGCAAACCAAGATTTCAGGTCACTGCTTGTTCAGCCTCCCAAAGAGATGAGCTAACGGATTTTCCCATTTAAAACAGACACCTATTCTAGCCCAAAAGAGAGCTTGGCTGTGGCAGTTCCCAGCTCTCCATCCTGCTTTCCCAGCTAGAAACAGGGAATTTGCTTGCTGGTGGGAATGTGGAAGGGACAGACTGGAGCTGAAGGACCACAGCCCATGTGCTGGCTCCATCCCCTGCTCCGGTGCTCAGCCGTGGGTATACACAACCCCCTTAGCGCTTCAGCTCGTCCCCTTTCTCACAGAGGCCAAGATGTTGTACAGTGCCCCACAGGTGCTGGGGGTGGACCCAGTACAGAGTACAGCATGAGCGGCTGTATCTACCTTCAGCCATCAGGAGCATTCTGCAATGGCCAGTTTAACAATCCCAGCATGGGGCTCAGACCTCAGCATCCACACAGGCACCAACAAATCATTGGGGTCTTCATTCTCATTTACAGCCTATAAGGATATTACGGGCAAGTTCGCTGTTCTCAAGGGTGATTTCAGATCTGACTTTACAGCAATTCATGACGGTCACCAGGAAAAGCTGCACTTTGCAGGGAAACTGGGAGAGGGAGAGAGTTACCCTTCAGCCTGTTGTTTGCCTGTACCCAGGCTTTGGGATAATCCATGTCCCAGATCCAGTCACTCTCATTACACAGTGATTGTGGCTTTTTTTCAGGATGCATATGAAGTGTTCAGATGTGGTGGTGATAAGCAGTTTAGAAATGCCAATAGAATGAGATTAGATAAATAGGAAACAGCCAGGGCTGCCGGATCAGTTATCCATGCTCTGATTTTTCACAGATGCTCCTATCGATCCACTGGGAACAGTGTCGAGTCCCTGAGAAACTGGGTGCTGGGGATCAGCAATCTCTACACAGGGATGAGTGTTGGGACAGCTGATCCCTGCCCCGGTAAGATGGATGCCGCAGGCAGGATGGCCCATGGAAGAGCCCCTGAAGACCTCAGCAGTTCATCCATATGGCTCCACCAGAATCCATCCAGCTGAAGCCCCTGAAAGCCACAGATGGATGACCTTTACCAACCTCTCTGCATCCAGAGGATCATACAGAATCAAACAGGCTGGAAAGCTGTTAAGCTCATCCAGTCCGACCATTCCCCAGCACTGCCAAGGCCATCACTAACCCATGGTACTGAGGCCTCGTCTCCACAGTATGTGAACACTTGCAGGGATGGTGACTCCAGCACTGCCCTGGGCACCTGTTCCAATGCCTGAGCACCCTTTGGGCAAGGAATTGTTCCTCAGCTCCATCTAAACCTGCCCTGGTGCACCTGAGGCCGTTTCCTCTTGTCCCATCCCTTGTTCCTTGGGAGCAGAGCTCAGCCCCCTCCTGGCTCCATCCTCCTCTCAGGCAGCTGTAGGGAACCATCAGGTCCTCCCTGAGCCTTCTCTTCTCCATCTGAACCCCCCCAGGACCCTCAGCCGTTCCCCATCACACAGTGCTCCAGGCCCTGCACCAGCTCCATTGCCCTTCTCTGGCCCCCCTCCAGCACCCCAATGTCCCTCTTGTAGTGAGAGGCCCAGAGCTGAGGACAAGATTTGAGGTGCAGCCTTACCAGTGCCCAGTACAGGGGGTGGTCACTGCCCTGGCCCTGCTGCATGGAGAAAGAGGTAAGAACCCATGAGAAGCAGAACTAGAGCTTTATGGAGAACCAAACCATGAGGTGTATTTTAGAAGCCATACACATGGGTCACTTCCTGGGGATGTATTTATGCATACGTATACATATTGACACAGCTTTGTTGCTATATATAGCACCTTCCATCAGCAATGCTCCCTGGCTTTGAAATTGCCAGGTGAGTGTCCGCAGACAGAGGAACTGAGGCACAACCAGATTATTTACAGCTCATTCCCACAAGTCCCCTTTGAAGTTGGAATCCAATTAATTTTATACCTGGGGAGATATTTGCATAGGGATTTTCCATCCATATGAGCAGGGTTTTCAAAAGGACTCAGCTCTTATCTAGGCACCCAATGCAGGCTGTTTTCCAAAGTGCCCAGCATACATTAGTAGCTCCTCGGAGTACAGCTCAGTTTGGCACAAGGGCAGCACCCTCCTTGGTAAGACATCGGTCACCAAGCCCCTTCTCTGAGGACATCACCTCCGTGGGTCTAGTCTCCATAAGTGAAGATGCTGCTGCCTTTGGAAGGGACCCATCTCTCCCCTATCTGGAGATGTGAGCACCTCAGAACAAGTTATTTCCTATCATGAAGAAAAATAAGGGTTTCTGCTGGTTTAAATCCCTGAACAAGCTCAGCCCAGGATCAGAGAGATGCCACTGTGGCACGGAGGAAATGATGGACATCGGTGGCTGCAGGAAGGCCGGGAGCACCCTGTGCAGTAGCCACATTCCATTAAATCACCTTGGCTATCACCTAAAACTGCACCAACACTGCCAGAAGGGTTTGTCGAGTATCTCCCCGGCAAACATGTGCCACCATGGCAGCAAGCACAGCCCGGACAGATCTCAAAGCAGCTACACACTGTGCCCAACCTGCAAGCACTTTGGGGCAGGAGCTGTATTTAGACCTGCACTGGGGGCAGGTCTCTTCAATACACTTCAATGAACCTTTCCTGATTTGCAGCCTCACAAATATCCCAGTGGAGAGGCAGGCAAGCCTTTTCCACCCCTTTCCCACCCCATCACAAACCACAGCCCCCGGGAGCCCATGGCGTGGTGCCTAAAACCCTCTGATCCAGGCGATAGCTGCAAAGCATCACCTTCAGACTTCAGAGGAAGAGACAGAGCTTCAAATGCACACAAAACCCCCAGAGCCTCACAAACAAACAGCACCCCTGGGGACAGATCAGGCAGTCCTGGCTGCAGCAGTGCCTGCCTGTATTGAGCTGACCTGCAGGCTCCCTCCTGGCTCTCCTGTTCCTGGGGTGATGCTGTGCATTTTTAGCCTTGCTTGCAGACATATCCTACAGCAGAGGCTGCAGAGCTGTGTCCAGGGCCAGGTGTGTTGATGAGAAGTGGAAAATCAGCATTTAAAATAAGAAAAAGGAGGAGAATCTGGCAGTGAACTCTGCTGCATCCATTTTTGTTCCTGCTGAATCAAATCGGCTGCCATCAAAGTAAATGGCAGATGAAGAAAACATTGACTTTCTGCTTGGGTCAATAAACAAGATAAATTGAGTGGGGAGTTGAATGTGGAACAGGGAACATCATCATCTACCTGAGGAAGAGAGAGGGTTAAACGCAAAGAGGCTGAAGCAGGGCACACTTCCATATCTCATGTAAAGCAGCTTTCACTTGCGAGCTCAGTGCTGGGAGGCAGGAACCATGCAGCTTTGCCAGAGTTTGGGACTATGTTGTAAGACTGGGTCTGATGTGCTTAAAACAGAAGACCACAGACCCAAATCCAGAGACAACAGAGGATTCCATTCCCTCAACTGAGCATCTGCTGGTGTCAATGGCATTTGCCTGGAGGTGGTACAGAGCCTGCAGAGAACAGACCAGAAGGTGCTGAAGATGCCAAGGGTGGGATTCAGCCCACCCATCCCAACACAACCCAAGATCCACCTGACAATGGCTTCCTCCAAACTCAGTGGGGGATGATGAGACCTCACTTGGAGTATTGTATGCAGTTCTGGTGTCCTCAAAATAAAAAGGACATGGAACTGTTGGAACAAGTCCAGAGGAGGGCCACGAGGATGATCAGGGGACGGGAGTACCTCTCCTATGAAGACAGGATGAGAGAGTTGGAGCTGTCCAGCCTGGAGAAGAGAAGGCTACGTGGAGACCTCATAGCAGCCTTCCAGTATCTGAAGGGGGGCTATAGGGATGCTGGGGAGGGACTCATCATGAGGGACTGTAGTGAGAGGACAAGGGGTAACGGGTTCAAACTTAAACAGGGGAAGTTTAGATTGGATGTGAAGAAGAAA